>KN832974.1:327128-352146 GCA_000827315.1 Piloderma croceum F 1598
GATTGGTCTTTGCTAAGGCAAGTTATGGATGTAGGGTGCCAACGTGCTTATGGATGATAACAGCGATGTCTTGTATCTGATTTTGGCCAGAGCGAAATGCGATCGGAGCCATATCGTCTCACCGGGACACCTCCACCTTGTACGTCTGCTTATACTGCTGCCTCAACTATTCAGATTTTTATTTATTTATTTTCCTTCTTCAGATGGAACACTTCGTTGGCAAGCACCGGAGAGGATGGGCGGTCATCATAACCGTCTCGCCCAAGAGATGGATCTTTATGCATTCGCCATCTGCTGCGTTGAAATTTTGGACAAAAGTACCATGCCATGGCAACATCGTGACGTTTGCTATCGTTCGTTTGGTGACAGATGCGTATTGTCTTTTGATATCTTTATTCTTTCTAACCGGGCTACGTTTCCAGAGGAGAACAAGCGACCCACCTTCCCCAAACGCGCTTCAGTAGCCCTGCGTTGACCCATCTCATTCACGCCTGTTGGGAACGTGACCCATCTTCAAGGCCGTCATTCAAACATATTGCCTCGGAACTGAAACAGCTGCGCATCAAGGTTGGATCGAACGTTGAAGACACGAATCGCCGCGTCCCCCTCCATTGGATTTATGGGAGCCTGTGCATACTCGACCATCGCCTGATATGCGCCCTATTCCTGTGCCAGGCGCGTCTAGTGAGTACAAGATACAAATGTCTCTCGCTCACTTACTGATGATTTTCTAGTAACGACTGACGCTGGCTTCCCATTTGGCTCCACTCCAAGCACTGATGGCTCCTTCCAAACAGCTACGAGCGATATTTCCATTGCCAAACTGCCACCTCTCCTACGCTTAAAGACGTCAGCTTCGGGAGAAATTAGGTTGCTCGAACCGGTGCTATACGCACCCTCCGCCAACACCAGCCAAGCGTCGTCTATCTTCGACGTTTCCGAGCCCAGTCCTTCCAGCGCCTTGGATGAACCTCAAGTAGACTTTGATGGCTATGAATCGCCGCCACCACCGAATGATCAAAGTGCTGATATTAGAGACGAAAGACATTATCGGCTGTTGCTAACGCACGATTTTCATCCATCTCGTGAGTTGTTAAGCTTCAGACTCTTGTGCCGTTCATGACCGATCAATATCTCAGTGACATTGCCCCTGTGGACACCTAGTCCCATTTCACTGGGTGCTGTTGAGAGGGCTGGTGGCTCTTTCGTCACACTCTTCAACTCGTTTAGCCCTGGGAAGTGCTCGCTGGCAGATGCTGCCGTTGCAGCATTGCCGTCACTATATGGGTACGGACGGATCACTCGTGGTGAACAACGCCAGGACAAACGGGGAGCTGCTCGGCGAGTACTGGATGCGCTAGCGGGCCTGCTCACATTTAAGGCTTACTCGCACGTCTCATAATATGCTGTTTGAACATGATTGAGCTAATAGACATTCGGAACAGTCAAAGCGTCAGTAGACGGTACTCGTTCCAGTTGCGTGATGGCCACAAAGCAGCCTTCTTGTACACCGAAATGACTAAGTATCGCTACGTTGAGGACCTTATTGCACCCAAGAAACCGTTCAAGGCGAACGTCGATTCGATTATGAATGTTTACTGCCCCCGACACCATATCCAGAAGGAAAACTAGAAGCAGGTAAGTTCGTATCGTTGTTTCAAGGGTATCACTTCTCATTTTGTATCATAGTAATCGGTACACTTGACGCACCGGACCAGCATCCTGATGGGCAGGTCAGCCAAAAATTATAGCTCGTGATGTTCTTTTGCTAATGTCTTCTTATATAGGTGCACTTGAATGTTTTCGATTCACCGAGACCAGGTCAATTTTAGGGAACGTTTACCACCCACACGGAGATCCCGCCTGAACTTGGTGGACCTTCATATCATGAAGAGGTCCCAGGGCATGGCAAATTGTCAGTCGGCTAACAAAGTCTCCGTGTCGGTGGATCCAACACATGGGACGCAGTTCTTCTCGCCCGTCTTCGCTTGAAGCCCGATGCTTCGGAACAAACTCCACTGTAACACTTTGGACATCCGTATTATTTGGCTGCTGTTACGAAGCCGCTACATTCTAGTCTCATCATTCCACATTTTCCTCTGCATTCCGATCATAAACCGCTATACCATACGGTACCAAGACCCACTCAACAAATACATAGTTGGTGCGTTATAATACAATGATACAGCGTCAGACCACTTAGACTGCAGCTCGCTTGCACTTAAAATAGAGCCTAAATGTACCACATAGAGTGCAGTGATTGGTATCCATTTGCATACGTGAATGCCGTTATGACATATAAGCAATAATATATCATTGGCTGATAACTACCGTCTATGTGCTATGCATGGCGTGACTCCAGCCTATGACGAGATCCTGGATCAAAGGTTTGATTCAATTTGGTACATCAGTCACGAAAATGTCACATCACGTGACACCCGTCGAGTAGACATGTGGGTGACATGTGGCATGTGACAGTTGAACTAGTTCCTTTTTGGCACAGTCAAATGATTTTGCGGAGCCTCGCGAACGACGAGTGACATACACTACCTGTAAATTCACCGCCATTGTCCTCCAAATCGATATCTGGGGAATTCCGATGAGTTCGGCTGTAAATCATCTGCTCTTAGCTTGTCGTTCAAGTTGTCTCTAACGCGCTTGTGCAGATGAACTCCCCGTTTCAACATCGTCTGAACTCTAATTATGCCCCGTTAGAGGATGAGTGTCATCACATTGCGCAAATAGTAACCGATCAGGACAAACGCATCAGCCAGATTGACGAGGAGATTCATCGACTCCATCGGTTGCTTCAGCCACTTTTGCGAGATAGAGGCGAGGTTCACGCATTTCGGGAAGCGCACAGGCAGCTTCTGAGTCCATCTCGACGAATTCCACCAGAGCTATGGAGCGAAGTATTTGTGCATTGCTTACCCGCTGGTAAATTCGTCAAGATCGATGTCCAAGAAGCACCGATGCTATTGGCACAAGTATCCAGCCTTTGGAGGTCAATCGCGTTGTCGACCCCGGGACTATGGAACTCAATTGCTGTCGGTGGCGCCAACGGGGTGGTTCTGACGTCAAAGAGCACTTTGATCTCGACTTGGCTAGGAAGATCGGGCAACTTGCCGTTGTCCATTGCGATTGTCCAAATGGGCCTGCCCGTTCCCCAGCAAGAGGAGGACTTCGTGAATGCTTTCATTCCATTCACACCACAAATCAAGGACCTCACGATGTTCGCGCCACAGTCAATGATTCAAAGACTCATTGGCAACCAGGACATATCCGGGTTGACTAATCTCAAGATCGCCATCACAAATGATGGGGATGGTGGGCAACCCTTGAATATATCTGAATCGGCCATTCGCGTGCGCCATCTTTTCATCATACACTATAGGTCTAGCCTAGATATCTTTCACTTTCCGTGGGCCCAGTTAACGGAATTTGATGGGGAATCTCTCCCTTTCAACGAGTGTTTTAACATTTTTCGCCAATTTCACAATCTCTCGCGTCTGCACCTCCGGAGTGTGTCAGGCGAGTACGATGGAGTCATTCATCCCCACGTATTAATGCCAAACCTAGTCTCATTGGAGCTTAACCTACTTGACACTGATATCGGATGTATGTGGAACAACCTCACGCTGCCTCGGTTGCAGGAGGCCAATTTTTCGTTTTTCATTGAGGATTCCTGGCAAAAGTTGGAGCTCTTTGCTCTGCTTGATCGCTCATCCTGCTCCCTATGCACACTTTATATCTCTAATAACATATCTGAGGAGGACCTGGTTGAATGCGTTGAACGCATACCCAGTCTCAGAAATGTTATTTTGAGATCCTGCTGGGATGATAAATATCCTCTCTCCGATCGAGTCTCTCGCATGCTGGAGCAGCGGGCTACAAGTGCCATGAATGTGGACTGATTGCGGGGGTTAGAAGTGGGTGACTGAGGAAACGGCGAGGAAATGCTTGACAATTGTTGCCGGTGCAATGTGCTTTGATTTCTGCTCCTCTCATGGCGTTACTGATTGATTTTCGGTGGTGGTATATAGGAATTGTTCTTTAGTCAAGACTTCTTGACCCGCGCACAGACCTCGAATCAACAAAATGCTTTAAACAGTTCCATCGTCCTTTCGTTGATATGAAGGTGCTGATGGTCGATCGAGGAACGGTGGGCACTGGGAAGTCCACAATTGATAATCGCATTCACCTAGTCAGCTAGTCGCCTGTATGCATCTACTTAATTAATGAAGAGGTTGCCATTGCATGAGTGAAACGCAGAAGTATTTCGAAGTCACTACTTAAAGGATACAGCCATGGCCCGCGATCTAACGAGTCGGGCTTGCTAGCAGCCTTGGCCGAGTGCCGGCAAATTCAACGATTCATCAAGACGCCATACAAGCAATGCACAAATGCTACACACGAAGGACTAAGACTTCGAATTACAAACGATATCAAAATCACGATCTAAGTCTAACGCAGTCCGACCAAGTCTGAAGTCCATGATCCATCACCCCTACTTAAATTGAAGTCAACAATCTAATCTTCCCCATGCAAAATCCTTTTCCCTTCCTCAACCTTCTCCTTCTTATGCTCGATCTTGCCCACGATGACTTTGGCCTCCCCTCGAACCTTATCGAAGAACCCGACTTTCTTCCGTCTCGGCGAGCCAGACCCAGCGCTAGAGGTGCTGACTGTCCTCTGGTGTACGTGCCCGTGTTTCTCCTTGGTAGAAGTGGACGGAGATGTATTACGGGACAATGAAGAGTATTGGGATGATGAGCTGGCGCCAGTGGTACCAGAGGCGGTGGACGAGGCGTTAGGGATGTAAGGATGAAGCTGTGCGGGGTGATAGCCTTGATCAGACCTGAGGTCCTTCGGTTTAGCTGCAGAGTCCTCAGATGGAGCAACCGGCGCGACGGCGGGGACATCGACGGCTGGAGCTTTAGCGCTCGCATCGTGAGCAGCGCCATCTTGCACGAGAGCCTGTAAATGAGATATACGATCAGCATATTTCTTATTGGTTTCGTCATCCAATTTTGTATCTCCATTATCGCCTCCGCGATTGCCTGTAATCCCATCTTCCACTGGTTTAGGAGGGGGACCGGTATTCTGGACTTTTTTAGTCTCAGCCGTCCTATTCTCAGCAACATCCCAGGCGCCTCTAGCGCCGTCTACCCTTTCCAAAGAACCATCCTCGCTTGCACCTGCTGCATCGCCATGACCCTTTTCATCCCCTGGGGGAAGACTACCAAGGGCGTATCTGCGCGGAGTCAGGTTTGCAATTTGTTGGGAGGTCTGTGGAGAGGAAGGGTTGGATTGAGCAGAAATCGGACGAGACTGTCTGACACCCAAGCATACAAGGCAGCCCATAATACACCCCCGCATAACGGGCCAGACGAAAAGAAAAGCGTAAAACTTACTTCATCATCTCTCTTGTCTTTATCACCTAATTCCATAGCCGCGACGCCAGCTCCCAACCCAGCCAACCCAGCGCCTACATCAGCCGCTACCTTCTCATCACCCTTCTTTGGTCCGTCGTCCTTGCCTTCAGAGATTTCATTGACGTCCTGGGAGGAGATATTATCTTTGCTAGTCTCCGTTGCCTGTTCTTGCGGTGCCGCAGCCGCAGTGGAGGCGACAGCATCCGTACTAGAAAGAGTAGTGGACGCCTCTGCAGGTTGAGCGGTTATACGTTCGGATGACGGGGGAATCTGAGAAACTGGTGCCGGTGCTGGGGTTGGTGCTGGTGCCGGTGCCGGCGCCGGAGTAGAAGTCTTCGTCGGAGCATCTTCCACAGCGGGCGGTTTTGCAGAGGAAGCCGACGTCAAAGCGGAAGTAGGAGTAGTCCCAGCGTTCCCAGCAGAGCCGTCTGCAAAAGCAAGTACAGAATAAATCAGCGTCAACGCTCCAAACATCTTCAACCTCGCATCGGTATTGATATGAGACGAATGCGAAGACCAGAAGAACGATGACGAGAAGAACGACAGTGACGAAAACGCCACTGGCGCGATCACGAATGACGAAAACACGATTAGGGATAAACTTGAAGAACTTGATTTTGGTACACGTAAACGTCTTGGTTTTCTTGAAGACAATGGTACTGTTTGATATGCGGGGGGAGAGATAGAACAAATAGTTGGTTCCAAGACATAACAAAAGGGAGGCAGAACAAAGGGAGTTTTAAAGAGTGGTAAAAAAAAATATCTGCTTACCTAGGGTTCCGGTGGTCGACGAAGATTCACCTGTGAAATGAAGCGAAGAAATCAATTATCTGGAAAAGAAATCCAGAGAAATCGTCTGCGTACCTGAAATACCGGTATCGGCGGCAGCTTTACCTGCGAACGAACGATGAGCAAAAAGGTGGGTCAGCCATCCGCGAATACAATGTCATAAAGACCAAAAAAAAAATTGCGGAAAAAGAATAGCAGCAGACGAAGTCAAACAGCAAACAGAAAGGCAGGACCTCCAGCCCCCAGACATCACATCTAACAATAGCCAAAGCGTAATTTTACGCCGTCACCACCGTCATTCTCTTATCTGATGTTGCATGGCTCGGAAACATCATAACCATCAAAGGTCAAAAATTCGCCAACCGAACACATTGTCAATAAATGGACAAGTGCAAAAAATCCTCCACAAATTTGATATAACGCCACTCGGAACAATAAGCGTATAACGCAACGTAATGCAACGAAACAAAAAACAGAACTTCAAGCTGAAATTTCCAGGAGCTTGAAACTCACCTGCGGTGTCTTTGGACAAGGTGTCTTTGTCTGTAGCAGTAGACGCGGCGACAGTAGATGCGGCAGCAGTAACATTATCCGACGTGGCAGGGCGATCTTCGGGTAGTTTCGTGGCGCCTGCTTTGTCCGTTGAACTGGGTTGAGCACTGTCCTTTTCGATTATTGGATGTGAGGTCGTCCCATTGCCGTTGGCACCCGAGTCGGCACCAGCAGATGTATTCGAGGCAGACGATTTGCTGGTTCCATCTGTTAAGCAGACAAACGAATCAGCCAAGTGTTGATTAGCGTTACGGCCATGAATGAATAAAGGGGAAAGAATAAGGAAATGAGTGTTCACCACCCCAGATCAGCCACGCTGTACCGACGATCAACCACCCTACCCCAGTCCACAACGCGCTAGCTTGCGGCGGTCTTTCCGTCATGCTTGAGGTCGTGCTTGACACATCACTTTCCGACATTGATTTTGATTTTGACGCAGAAGACGAAGATGGCACAGACACCGTCCCAGACCTAGATCTAGATGATTTCCACTCACACCAATAACTGCTGACAACACTAGCCACCCCAGCAGGGACGTACTGCGCAGCTTTACTGCCGACACCCTCAACGAAGTGTTCAGCCTGATCCAATCGCTCTGGGGCGATATAATTCTCCGCGGTATGGTGCACTTTGTCCTTGACACCCTCTCCCGAGGCAGCTCGTTCTAAGGGTGGCTTGGCTTGAGATTGAGTCTGGGGGTATATGGATTCTTCTGGGGGAAACGCGCCAGGGACATCGATGCCTGGCTGAGTGCCGTTATCGGGTGTCAGAGCGGCGTGTGCCTGGTCCGCCCATTCCTTCGATGGAGTAGGTAAAGTCGTATCGTCTAGTGTAGGTGGATTCGACGACATTCTCAACTTGAAGTTTGAGTTTGTGGGGGAGACTGTTGTGGAAGGAAGAGAGAAAGGAAGTAGTACATGGTTGCAGAGGGCCCTACTCGGCTCCCTTCAAGCGCCAATTGTGCCTGGCCGTTTCAATTCAGATAAGTAATCACGAGACTGCACGAGGCATCAGTCCGGTAGACACATATCAGATTCGAAACTGCGCTTCATCAAAAGGTCACCCCTCGGAGCTGAGCTCTCGCCTGTAACACGGGTGTAAGAGTGGCCGGAATGTCCACCCCTTTACCGAAGGCGCCGAGCCGGAGATAAAGCCATGACTTGGAACAAATAGTAGGCCTCGTGTGCTTGCGCACTGCAGACGACGAAAACACGATGGTGGAGCCTGAATTTCGATTTGCACATATGTACATTTTGCCAAATGATCTTCGTGTGACCATTGCAAGTGAATTGCAAGTGCAAAATCACGACCCGATCCCGATTCGACTCTGTTCGGATTGAAAACAGTACGATTACCACCATCAGGTCATAGCTTTACTGGGAAATTTTGAGATATTACTACGTGCACAGGATAAGAATCCTGCAAAAACCTCTCCAGGCAAAATATGAGGACTCTATCTCAATGCTCTCAATTGAATTCTAACCGACATTCGGAGTGATGTGTAAAAATAAAAGTAATATTAGTCAGGTTCCCTTGGAGGATGCAAAGTGGAGTGCTGGGCAAGGTGCTGATAAAAGAGCAAGCAATAGCTAAACGACCTGATCCTGAGTCGAACAGGAGACTTCCACCAAAAGGCAAGATGTGATTGCCACTTCACCATCAAGTCACACAGCAATGCCTCGGTCCTTGACACAGTATCACTCCTTGACACGGCTATTTCCAATATTTAGATTTTTTTTTGGTGTCAAAAATGCAGGTACTATGTAGCTATGTTTCACAAGTGCAATGCAATTTTTCTGAGCCCAATTGGATTGGGGGGGATGTATTTATTGGATTTTGAGCACCCCACCATCAGTCACCTACAGGCATATAGTTGCTATTTTTTCTACATTTATGCATCTCCACTGATGTAAACTTACTCAAGGAACAAGATTTATTAAGGTGTCCAGAATAGCCGGACCCAGCATCAATGAAACAGCCATAATGTTTCTAATTTGGAATGTGGCTGTGCCATTTGCACCATGATGCGCCTCGCTGCAGCGGCATTGCATTTTCATGGTCAATGGACAAACTGTAGGCGTAATTTTTGTAGACTCCACTTTACAACTACCCTCTGCTCTACTGACACTGAAATCTATGCCTGGAAGAGTTAAATCAGCTGAGAATAAGGCTCAGATATGCCACAAGGAAGAAGATCAGGCTATGGAACGAGCTGTGGCTATATACCATGCTGAACAGGCCAAAGTTGTGCTGGCAAAGAAGAAAAGTCTTTGCATTGTATGCAGAGAGATAGAATCAGAGCATAAAAGGGCTATTGGAAGAGAAGTACATTTGGATCATGGTACTTTCAATAGGTTGTACAAGGGAGGGCAGAGGCTCACACATTTCAATGCTTCAAAGAGCTGGTTGCTTGAAGGCAAGCTAGAGAAGATTATTGAGTATGCATTGACCACAGCTGAGTGAGGTTTCTCACTGAGCCATAAGAGGTTGAAGGAGCATGTTTGCCATGCAAGACTAGTGATGAGTTTCCGGCAGCTGGGGTGGGTGCAAACTGGACCAAACAGTTTGTCACAAAGCACTCCAAATGGCTGACAATGTATAGTCCACAGCCACTGGACTCTAAATGGGCACAGGCTGTTAATCCAACAACAAATGCCGCATGGTTCAAGTTACTTGGTGAAACACTTGAGTCAGGTGATGACAGAAAGCTGACTGCACAAGAGTGCTGTTGGGGTGTTGATGAGAGTGGTTTTCAATCAGGTTTGGGAGCTACAGGAGAGAAAGCTATTGGTGGTGCTGGGAAAAAGTCTCAATATCAACAAAGTGATGTGACACATGAGAATATCACTGTCTTGGTTACCATTGGAGCAGATGGCACATCATTGCCTCCTGCTATCATTTTCAAGGGCAAGGCATACCAACCTAGATGGAATCAGGATAACCCAACCAATGCATTGTAAGTGATTTTTACACTGATATAAATATTATATCAATGTCGGTTTTGCATTCAGACTAGGTTACTCAAAGAAGGGGTGGACCAATGGTGAAATAGGTGTCCTCTGAATTGAACAATTTGATGAACAGACTCATGCATGGGAGTCACTGCATTTGACACACTCTCAGAATCACTCTTCATGATGCACATATACCTTATATGTGTATTCAGTGACATTCTCGCCATGTCCATGCTCATGGACATGAAAGGTCACAATGGCATGTGCCCATGTTGGATGTGCAACATTATCAGTATTTGAGCACCCAGTGCCAAGACACACTATGTTCCCCTTGACCACAGCAATCTTAGAATCAATGGTACACCTGCTGAACATATCTGATATGATCCCACAGCCCTCCCACTACAAACTCATACCAAGTTTATGCAGCAGGCCCACCAAGTTCAGAACTCTGCCATTGATGCTGAGGAGAAGTGATTAAGCAAGAAATTTAGAATCAAGGGTGTTCCGTTGCTGAGCACTCTCTCTGCACTGACATTTCCCACATTGTTCCTATATGACTTTATGCATCTCATCTGGGAAAATCTTATTCTGAACCTTGTACTACTTTGGACTGGCCAGTTCAAGGGTTTCAGTTCCAAAGCTGATCATCAATTGACAAAACCAGTATAGGAAGCCATTGGCAAGCATGTGGAACATCAAGTCGGACAATACCATCTGCATTTGGTGCTCCAATGCACAATATGGCTACTGAGAAACACCAATTCAGCACAGACAATTGGTCTTTTTGGACATTGTACCTGGCACCTTCACTTTTACACCATTGGTTTCAGAATGACTGCTACCATTGTCATTTTGTGGAGCTTGTTCATCTCTTGAATATTTGTCTCCAGTTCAAAATTTCAGATGAGAAGATTGAAATAGTCTGAACTGGTATGATAAAGTGGGTTGAAGATTATGAGCAGTACCATTTTATTTGTCAACTCATGTTAGTTTTCTGATACTCAAAGAGGCACAACTTACAGATATTACTACTGTTATGATCCTGAACAAATTTCTGCATGCCCACTAACCATGTATGTGCTACTGCACATCACTGACAGTATAGCAATTGCTGGTCCTGTTTGGGCTTACTGGGCTTTTCCAATGGAGCAATACTGTGGTAAACTGCTCCTGGTCATCAAAAGTTGTCAGTTTCCCTACTCGGACCTCAGCAATTGCATCATATTGCATTGGTCCATGCTCTAGAATTGGTATATGACCTTGATCTTTCATACAAAATCAAATGGCCACTTGCAAAGAAAACATTTTCCATACCTGAATGTGAGTTTTTGCCATCTAGAGAACTGTCCCTTGATTAGTAAACATATTATGTAGATCCAAAGAGTGTGTTTCTCCCACCAAACAAGAGCTCTAATATACCCACACCACTTGCAAACAAGATCACTATCAGCTTAGCCACACACAGCTGCAGCAGCTCAAAAATACATTTTAACTCATCTGTCACAATGGGGGAAGGTGTGCCAATTGGAAGGTGGTGGCACCATGCATGCCTGAGACATGGTATGTCTTCCGGAAAAATATTGAGATGCATTGTATGTTCACATGAGTGCCTACATTCAGCAACTAGTACCCACGTATATGCTTAGGTTTGTGTTGTACATGCATACCTGCAGTATACTCAACTTATTGATGTCAATGCTCACTGTCAGAATGCCAATCCCATGTATAGGCCAAAGGATTTTTATGGACAGCTTTGCAATATTGTTGTCATCAATCTTCCAGTTTCAGAGGAGCTGCACTTGATGAAGCTGAGCATATTGATACTTGCCATCATTCAGAGTCTCAAGGTGGAAACAGCACCGGGCCCTGACACAGCTGGTGCTCTTCAAAAACTTGCCTGCAGGCATAAGGGCCTTAAAGGTTGTAGACCTTACAACAATTCAGTGCAGTATTGGTCAGGTTTTAGATTGTAATTCATGGGTCATTGTTGATTGCAGTGGACCCTTTGCACAAGCTTCATTTGATATTGACAGTTAATTATGCTAGCAGATGAAAATCATACCCATACAATGCTTGTTTTTTGCTTTATTAATTTAATACACCATACAGATGAACAAGGTTCATCCCCCCATCCCTCCCTGTACCTCCCTCTGACTGCTCTGTAAGGCATACCTCTCAAACTCATTATATACAAGGGTAGAAGGTATGTCATGAAGTGCTAGAGGGATAGAATGTGATGAGGAAGACCTCTGGTGAGTCATATGCCCCCTCTGATGTTTTTGACAATTTAGCAAAGGGGGGGAATAGAAAACCAGAATTTGATTTTGGGTATGAATTGGACCTAAAAGACAATCCCAACCTGTCTGAACATGATCTAATCATAGCACTCTAGAGGTTTTAGGCAGAAATATTCTGACCCTTTTTTGGAATTTTTGCCAGACTTTTTAAAGCATTCTGTGTCATTTCCAAAAATGTGTGACCAAGATTTTGACCCCTCCCTGTGGGAACTTCCTTTTATAGTAAATTACCTTTCATATCCGGCACAGCCACAGGAACGGTTCACAACTTTAAGTGCACTGCCACTAGCATTCATTTCCACAATGATGGTGCAAATATACTAACTTGCACTCTTGAAACTCACAAAATGTGCATTTTGTATTGTTATCACATTTTGCTGCACTAACAGTTGGGGTAGTGAATGTTATTCCATTGAACCATGGTCATTGAAGTGGTCAAAACAGCTACATACCCACATGTGCATTCATGTGTCTTGCATTCAGTACCTGTAACTCAGCAGCATTACAGTGCTTATTCCAACCTCAACGAGAATTATTTGGCAGTCACCAACTTACATGATGGAGTTGACCTTTACAGTCTCCCGAGCATGCAACTAATCAAAACTTACTCACATGGCAATGCTAATACTGCCATCTTCAAAGTGACCTTCATCAACAAGGGTTGGTTGGTCTCAGGAGGGCAGGATGAATTTGCTTGAATGTATGATGTCCAGAGTGGTCAGTTATTGCAAAAGTTGGAGCACAATTCAAGTATGTGATCCATTAATTTCAGACATTATCTCTGACCTGACATATTCATACTTGCTTCAGCAGGAGTCCTCATGCAATCAGCCATAAGTTATTTCTATCCCCTTTAATGAGATACTTAAGCCTTCATTCAGAGCCATACTGAGCTTGGGACCACCACTATTATTACAGCAACCTCGGTCATCAAAGTTTGGATCAAGAATCTGCAAAGGGGACAGTCACTCAATTCCTCAATGCCCAGATCTCTTGCAAGAGATGCATCAGGCATTTCCACATCACTGCTGTTGACTCTATTGCTTCTCACTACAATGCTCAATTTCTCATCATGTATCCTGATTTTATCTCACACAGTTGGTTCAAGAAACCCCCTTCAAATGTGAGTTTCCTGCTCATCAGCCAGCCTTCTGTACTGCTGACTTTGACTTAGCCTAATCATTTTTATCCCTCTGATTTTTTTAATGATTAATAGATGCAGTTAGGCCAAGGACTTGCATATATGTAGCTTCATCATGGACTTGTACATTATCTAGGGGCCATTTAGTGGGGAAGTCTCAAATAAACTGATTTATGCTCCAAAGCCAATCACATCAGCATTTCATTGCCTTTTGCTTGCTGACTTGCACCACAATCCATTTTTGCCTCAGAATAATCTGGATCACCAACTCAATGCAAGTTGACAGGTATTGGGAAGACGTCATTGGGACTTGTCACCACAGGGCTGAGTTCTCAAGCAATTCTGAGAAATTACCTTTGCTCATGTACTTCTCAGCAACCTTACCAGCAACCTCACCAACCCTGACACATTTCTGCTCCACAAATTTGCCAAACTGTGAGTTCCCCCATCATGACTAGCATCTGCTTGACTGATGATTTCATGTTTCCTCCCCTGACTTTTCAAAGTGGGCCATTTAGTGGTCCACTTATCAGCCCACCAAGTGGCCCACTAGTGGCCCATTACTTATTTCCATATGAAATAATCTAATTTTGTATTTACCTTATTCTTTCCTGACAAAAGCTTTGCCAAAATTTGAATATGATTTACTTTTTGGCCAGCCTCCTTAATCAAAATTTGTTTTATCATCAGATTTTAATTATCATTCATATTATCTCATGGCAAGATAAACTGACTATTGTATTACATATGTTGGTATGCCAAAACAGCTACCAAAATTAGATTTGAACAATAATTATCTTCCACAAAAAGATTGTCAATCTGCAATTAGATTATTGCTCCTTGAGAAAATCTGATCCAAATTCTAATTCTGTCTTTATATATTTCCCATTCATATAAGTTAAACTTGGGGGGAGCGGCCCATTGCTATGCATGGCAGGTATGAGTCCCATATTTTATTCATTTCATTTACACATGTATGTTATGTACACACCATAATATTTTTGTATTTTTCTACCATATACTTTATTTTAGATATACTGTATATGGACATAAACAGGTCAACCACTACAGCACGTCAATTGTGGTTTGTTTGCTCAATCCTGCTGTATGTGCTTATAATAAATATTTTCATCTAACTAGTACTATGACACATTTTTATGTACCAAGAACATTACAATGTCCACAAGAATAGCAAGGCTTGGTAGATGTGATGTAGGAAATAGCAATATAAATGGTAGACTAGAGGGTGGACTCTGGTACATAAAAATAAATTCCCAAAATTGGATTTGCTGAATGACATTCTTCATGAGGCAAGTTGAAAAACCATGGCAAGGTTTAATTTCTTATGTGACTTTCTTCTGAGTAATCATGAAAGCTCTTGTGAGCAATTCTGTTGCATTTATTATGTATTATGACACTGTTACATCCGGGAATTCCGGACTAAATATATGATTACTTACCCACATGCTTACTTACCATGCAGTTCATTTCTGAACTCTGGATATTAACACCCTGACTGGTCATTACTTACTGTACTTGCACTCTATGTTTCCCCAAACTTTGACACTACTTTAGCTACAATTAATGTAACTCAGAACTCTGGAACCCCCTGGACTCCGCCACACACTAGTAGTATATAAACTGTAGCTACTCTATGTATTTCTCCAGTTCAAATATTGATTTATATCTCCACCTTCTAGTCTCTAAGACCTTTCTCTCTATTCTGTAACCTTTGTCTAACCCCTCATAAATTGAGACAAAGAGAGGTTAGAGAGGGTGCAGCACATAAGCTGAAGCTGCATCATCGCTCTTACCATTATTACATGAAGTCCACAACTGCAATACTCCGTACTCCATAACTCCGACCAGACTTGGCATAATAAGAATCTGTAGGGTGTATGGTTCTTAACAGACATCCATTGAAGGTTTTCCAATTTACTTGTGGTGGTTTTCTGAAGCTGTGATTTTCATATGCCCAAATATTTGAGACAAGGCACAGAGTGACTGTACCTCATGGAAACTGCATTTTACAAGTTCATCATGCAAGTAAAATCCTTGAGAAAATTCAGGCAGATGGAGGAGACATTTGCAGTTCTTCTTCATTATACACAACAAAAAATCTGTGGTTGTTCAGACTCTGGATTTAGTGCTAAGATGACCTATTTCATGTCAGTGCACAGTAAAGTAAATTGTAGAAAAATACACAAATATCATAGAGTGTAGCTAGTGTATGTATGTAAATAAAATGAATAAAATAGGGGACTCATACCTGCCATGCATAGCAATGGCCCACTCCCCCCAAGTAAAGTAATTGTACAAGATAATGCAATGTTGTTGCTCTGTTTGTTGTGGGCGTAGTGAACAGAGTTTGGCTTATGAAGGAATATCACCAAAAGCTTACTCACCAATCATGAACAGTTCAAGCTTTCAAGGGTAAAACATTAAAAGAGAAACATGTGCATAGGATGCGCAGTGGCAAACTCCACGAAATTCCATAGGGAAAAATAGGGGGATCACTACAATGGTGGCATCTAAAAAAGTAAAAGAGATACGCACATATGTCAGGCAATGACAGATCCCACAGTCAAAATAGGGGGATTACTTCAATGGTGGTCTCAGTTAACAATAAGTTTTGTAAATTATCAAAAATTTAAAAAAAGGTCAGCCTAATCACCAAACAGACATTTAGTTGAATTTGCATTGGAAAACAGTCCAAAGTGTATATACATATTTATCAACTCTCAAAATTACCAAAACAGGTCAGTCCAATTACCAAATGAACATCACAGTTGAATTTGTGTTGGCCAACAGGTCTTGGACATATACAATTGTCTAATCACCAAAAAGACATTATAATTATGTTGAATTTGCACCGAAAAACAGTATGGAATGCATATATAGATTTCCTAATTCTAAAAATTGCAACAAAAGTTATCACAAATCATTGAAATCACCAAATAGACATTATAGTTGAATTCACATTGCCAAACAGTACAGAATGTATATACATACTATGAAATTCTCAAAATTTCCAAAACAAGTTAGTCCAAGCACCAAACGGACATAATAGTTGAATTCACATTGAAAAACGATACAGAATCCATATACATATTGTCAATTCTCACAATTACCAAATTAGGTTAGTCCAATTCACAAATCGACATCACAGTTGAATTCACATCGAAAAATGGGTCCCAAACATATATAATACATCTAATAACTATTAAAATATACCCAAAACCATATGAATGTCTTATATTGCCCATAAAAGGCAATGTATGAAAGACCGTAGGTGTACATGATTGTAAACAGATGTAAATAAGAGCATACAACACATTTGTACCTGGTGAGTATATGTGGTAAGAACAAAAAACAGCAAGCAAGATTATTTTTTGTTATTTTGACTGTTTTGATTTGTTTGAATGCAATATCCAAATTAGGCAGGTGCCACCACAATGACAAATCATAACAAACATCAGAGAAAAATATTGAATTTTTGTATTCAAATTTCTTTTCCCACAGTAACAAAATCATTACCTTTTTTGTTCCCGCGGTACTCAAGAGCAGCGCAATGGTCCAGGTTTTGGCTTAAAAGCATGGTCAAAAGAATGAGCCTTTAAAAAAATTTAAAGGACTCATAACAATAATCTATTTACTTTTCAAAGTATTCAAATTTTGTCAGCCGGACAAATACTCCAATGTCCCAAGCGTTACATGTGGGTGGTGATGATAAATTTATTCTGGGAGGTCCCATTAAGGAAACAACCATATCCATACTAAGTACATCAAGTACATACATATACCCTATGGAGCCCCCATCTACCTAAGTTATTCCAACAAGCCCAACTGTATAGTATATTAGTAGTAGACCAGATGGGGATGCACCCAAGCCCAGATATTCTTCAAAAAAATTAAAAATTAAAAAGGAACAGACCCATCTAATAACATTAAATAGATGAGAATGAGGGAGAATATATGATTTACAACATTTCATCCAAGATAGGGAGACGTTGCACAGAATACTGAACAGTGGTGTTGTCAAATCTTGCCAGTTCCAGAACTATATCTCCAGTTCAGTTCGGGAATGAGAAAGGAAGATGCTCAGCAAACACCTGCAATTGGGTCACATGGCTTTGTCCTTGTTCATCAAACTGACCACCTTGACAGCTCAAAAACTGAAAGTCTCATTGGTAGAATGGCGCCATTGTTTCTGTCATAGGGTATATTTTCCCCCTTCTACTTTATATGCGCAGCAGATTGATGAGCGATGCAGGCCATCTGCTAGTCAATACCAAATCTGGATCATCAGATGATTGTTTGTGATTTTCGTGTGTAAGTATCTAGCCCATCCTGCTATGCACATTGACACTCGATCAATTGAGATACTGAGGTATCATGGATGCCATATAGACTATTTGTTCCTAGTGGCTGCCAACTATTGCATTCATGATCAATGTTTAAATGGCTTCTGAAAGACATAATGAACTTTGCATGATCTGTGGTGCTTTTTTGATACCTCAACCTCAGCATGACAATATTTTGACTGCCTGACAGATTGCTTCCCCTGTTGATCATATAGCAACCCTCAAAGTCAAGATTGCAAACCTCAAATTTCAAAAGGAGATCTTGCATTCATACTGTCAGATGAACATTGATGATATGCTTGATGAGATTAACACATGGGAATCACAGCTTGCTGAGCTTCAGGATCATCTCAATGAGCTCATATCTTCCCAACCTGCTGCTACAGATGCTGCGATCCACAATCAGTAGAAATGTCCACTTATCTTGTGTCTTCCATACAAGATGTTATCATCTATATTCCAGGATGGACCAAATGATCCATCTTTTTGAATGGCCTTTGCTTTATCTGTTTTGCAGGTATCACACTGTTGGCATGGCACTGCCGTGCAAACACATTTCCTATGGAGCAGTATCTCTTTACTGCCATGGTGTACTGGGAGAGGATATCAGAAATTCCCAGAAATTATTATCCAAAGGTCCCATTCACATCCTCTCCATATCACAATCACATTGGACGAGTCACATAACCCACAATATATCAATTGTACAAATTGAATGATGGCATTTCTCCATCCTCTCGACGCTTCCACCAATATACAACTTCCTGAAACCAACCACTGCCTCCAGGCTCAACTCAATATTGCCATGGTCAAAGTCTCATGGTGGCACTCCTTCACTTATCACTGCAACTATCCAGAAAGCCTCTCAGAGATCACAGAGCGCCTTGCTTATCTGTCTGCACCCATCTTAGAGTCCTTCAAACTTAAAGCTTCTTTACAAGACCTAAACAGGTTAGAAATCCAAGATTATAACATATTTCAAGGTGGCGCACTGATGTTAACACATGTTCACATTGATGGTGTAGATACTTTTTTGTGTCTACCTCCTCTCTCTTCTGTCACATCCCTCCACCTTGAAGAGGCAACAGAGCAGATAGACGGAGAAGACCTCTTGTCTATACTTGAATCTTCGCTGGTTCTAGTCTCTCTACACTTTCAGGGGACAGTTGCTGAGCCTACCAATCTGCATCAGCTAGCCTGGATGGGAGCATATATCGATATCCCAACCCTTTGTTCCTTTTCATTCTCAGCTGATGCATCACCCAAATATTGTATTGATGGTATTCTCAATGCTATCCACTGCCCAGCTCTCGAATCATTGACCATTTCTAACCTCAATGCATGGGGCAGTGTACAACTGCTGGAGCTGCCATCTATGCAAGCTCTGCCAATGCCTCCTTTCCCCATCCTGCGATCCTTAGAGCTATCTGGGATCCAATGCACTCAATTTGCAGAACACTTCAATCTCACCCATCTTCCGGCACTCAACACCATCTCATTGACAAATTTTGAATCATCCATGGCCGTCCTGCATCTTTTGCTTCCCCAGGGAATAAACAACAGTTGCAATGTGTGGCCTGTACTCTGAGTCATCACACTCAGCCACCTCTGCCTGAAAGAATTTGATGATCTTTGCAACATCATCCTACATCGCCCTGCATGTGATAGACCTATCATGGCAGTAGAAATCAACCCAGTTTCACTGCAAAACTTTCCAGTGCATGTTGAGTGGCTGAAACAGCACATCATTGTGCAATGAGGGCAGTGTATACACTACTTTTCTTCTGATCTTACCTCGGATTTTCCCCTAATAAATGTACCTACTCAGAATGAGACTGCACTCTAAATGGACAACTTTCTGATACTTGATTTGTGTTCCCTGTATGCAGCATTCGTGATTAGGTGTATCTTTTAATTTGTTTGCCCTCTTCCTTTGATTCATGAATCATTTAAATGCCCAATGCTCAGTTCCAGCTATTTGCAGTTGCCAAGTTTTAACATGCAGTATCCACACAAAAGGCATAGCTATCCTATCATATATACACTTCGGGCCTATGGGCAGACATGAAGCCAGTTCCTCAAGATCAGCAGTGCTCATGCTGCAGCCAAATGTTCATGAAACTTGGGTGAATAACTTCAAATGTTGGCTCCAGGGGTAGGAAATACTGGGTAATAATAAGCTTCTGTGCCGCTTGATACTCCAGATCCCTAGCATATCAGAACTCCTTGTGCCAAAGATCTATTAGCATTGCAGAGAGCTTCGAATGGCTGAGTAATGACTTCGAATATAAGTAACGGCGATGCAAGTAAGGATATATGGTGCTATTCATTTAGACACCACCACTTTTGTATAGCCAAAATGGGGACCACAAATTGACCCAGATTTCTTATTCCTCTTACAAAAACACTCAAATTGGTAATACAAAGAGATCTGTAAGACAGATTTTTGATAGCTTCAAAACTGGGCAAGATATTAAATTGATGTGACCGTGAAATTTGCTGCTTACCTGATATGGTATATTATTGGCGCCTAAATACCATATTGGGTATATATAATTTTATTTATTTTGAGTATCTTCATGGCAAGCCGTGGCATCTGAATTGCAACCTGGATACTTCCATTCCTTTTTGAGTCCCAGTGACAACATCCTTGTTATGTGAGTACCCAATGGCCAAGTGGAATTTTGTGAGCTTCTTGGAAATACTTAATACTTACTTTTGAATTCCTGCTTGAGCACTTATATTTTGGTTAGCTTTGTTTGGATAAGGCATGTTCACTAGGGTAGATGAAAAATAATAAAAATACTCAAAACTATTTATTGGTGGGCTATAAATACTAGGTGCCATCAAGACGGTGCCACCTTGCTTCATTCCAAATGATGTTCATAATGAGAATGCATAAATTGGGTCTGTCCTTAGTCAGTCATTTGATTGTGGATTTGCCATGGCCACACAGGATCTATAAAAAATTTGTGGCCCCACTAAACACTAATTATAATAACAAAACTAAAACTGGTTTATAAATGGCCAATGAAAATTTTGCAAATGGTAACAAATGGAGGACATAATTATACTCTATCGAATTGAAAAACGCACAGAGCAGAAACCCCTATGAGTGATGTGGCTTTTTTTGTTTGTTCATAAGGTAGGCCACAAGCACATATGACTACATCACGTGCAGATCACAAAATACACCTTTTGGCTATGGCAACGACACGAAGAAGGTTTTTGGAAGTTCTGTCTCCAAGAACCTTTAGATATTCATCAAAGACATCTGTGCATATATTTAAAATAATTTATTTTGAGAAATGGAAAGAGTTATAAGGTTTTTTTCTCTTCCAGCTTAGTACTCCAAGATCACATTGCGAAAAATCTAATAACTATCTCAACATCAAAGAGAAAGATCTGAAAATTGATTTCTGGATAGCTTATGCAATCAGCTAGATATCCTTGGGAATAGAATTTGCAAAAATATTCTTCTGGTCGTTGCTGCAATTGAAAGGTGTATTTTTGCGATTGGCACGTGATCTAGTCGTATGTGCATGCGGCCTACCTTATTGATTTTTGACATGGCCCCTAAATTGTCGTATACAGAGACCTTGTGAAGCAAGGTGACTGAAATTTTGGCAAATATCACTGGGATAAGATTTCAGCATCGATTTTGCCGCTGTGGCTGTGCTGCACAACCACTATACATTTCAGGCGGTGGCTAAGTGAACAGCACCATATATTATGCTCTTGCCAGGACACCTTGACATCCGATTTAACTAAATGGCGGCAATAACACACAAATGGTTAGGACTTTCTAAAGAGGTTAGCGCTAACGGCCTATTTACGTGCCTGACCGAGTGTACCGGATGCTATCAAATGAGTTTGCGCCCAATTCAAAAGCTGGCTTGGAACACCGAGTTATCGCTAGGCCCCTTCTTCTGTCCACCATGGTCACCTATCACGATCCTAATGACCCATTTTTGATTCTGCTTGCGCCCCCTCTAGATGAAACGCCAGAACAATGCAAGGCACGCGAAGCAGAAGAAGAGGCTGCAAGAAAAGTGAGCCTTCGCATTGACGAAGAGCTTAAGGCGGAGAAGGCCGCAATAAAGAAGAAGAAGAATGGTGTTAAGGTCTTAGTCTTAGGTCAGAGTGAAAGTGGTATGTGTTCTCGAGAAACTTACGGCGCTTGTATCTTGAACGTTCACGTCTAGGCAAATCCACAATAATCAAAAGTGCATATTCTTTCGTGGTATCTTGCAGCGAGCGCTAACATGTGCTTCAGATTTTCAGCTAGCATATGCGTATCAAGCATGGTTAGACGAACGGGCATCATGGCGTTCAGTCATTTATCTCAATTTGATACGTTCAGTGAACCATATCCTCGAAATTCTCGCGCTCGAAATGTCCAATCAGGATAGCTCGCGTCATGGACCATCACCAGCTACTGCTCGCTCTCTGGCCCACCTCAGACATTCCGAAGAGTCGGAGACTGATGTCTCAGATGACGAGACCTTCGTCGCACAACCGCCGTTCGCATTCACTGGCAAACACAAACTGCTCAAACTCAGTTTGGCGCCGCTGCGCGGTGTGCAGAAGGACCTCGAAGTACAGATTGGGGCTGGGGCATCCGAACCCGAAGATCTTTCCATATGGTACGATTGTACAGATGCTGCCCCGTTTGCAGAAGTCGAGCGTTTGGCTGCACGCCCATCAAATCCTCGGCGACCCAACGAGTTTTTCATTCGATCAAATTGTGGCTGGAAAGAGACGCTCAACAAACTTCGCCCTCGACTCTCGACCTCGCCAGATCATCCGAATCCTCCCCAGAAAGGGAAGCAAAACAGCGTGGTTGAGATCCTAGTTGGATGCAGCGCTAATATCAAATCTCTATGGACTGACGAGGTGGTGCAAGCGGTCTTGAAGAGGCGTAACATGAGGCTGGAAGAATCTTCTGGTTTGTCAGTAGCGGTCGTTTCTGTTCGCTATTCATGACAACTTACACCCATTTGGCTTTCGTTACTTCAAGTTTTCTCGATGACGTTAGTCGGATTGCTGCCCGAAACTATGAACCTTCTGACGACGATGTACTCCGTGCCCGTTTGCGCACCGTGGGCGTACAAGAGTACAAATTTAAAATTGAAAAAGGTTCGGAGACTTTCTGTTTTAATTCCATCTATTATTGACAATCTTGCCATGTGCTTGTGGTATCTTTGACCCGCGCCGTGACTACATTCCCTTTGACTACGCTGGCACTTTGCGTCTATGTTTGTACAGGCAGCGAGATCGGTCGCGATTGGTACATGTTCGACGTCGGTGGTGTCCGTACATCTGTCAGTTCCGCGCCATTCCTTGCACCCAAATACTCGCTAACATCTTTCCCCGCCTTAGCGAGCTGCTTGGTTTCCTTTTTTTGAGGACTGTAACGCAATCATTTTCATGGCGCCGATCTCCTGCTTTGACGAGACACTTGAGGAAGACCACCGCGTTAACCGCATAAAAGATAGCATTCTCCTGTGGAAGGCAATCTGCTCCAGCAAGCTACTGTCGAAGGTCCAATTTATCTTGTTCTTAAACAAGTGCGACCTCCTTGGCGCCAAGCTCAAAAGGGGCACTTCGAAAATTCAGGACTACTTTCCCGACTTCGCGAATGAACACATCGACGTGAAAACCATCGCTGCTTGTAAGTCGCCGCTGCCATAACTTTCACCTCTATCTGTGGAGCATTGCTCATGCACTCTGCAGACTTCCGGCACGAATTCAAGAGGATTCTGAAGAACAGTACTAGTAGTCCCATCAGACCCATGTTTGCGCACATGACTTCAGTTACTGTAAGCCATTATGTCACATTTTCTGTCGTCAGGCGTCTCATGCTCGAGTTACATGCAGAACACCAAAACAACGGCGGCTACTCTCACTTCCGGTAGGTTCTGTCTTCATTTCAACGACTTTGATGCTGAACTTTAACCCAGTTCGGGATACTATCGTGCATAACACTTTACTCAACGCAGACTTCATCTAAGGGATCATATGTCTCCCCATCCATAAAACAGCTATTTGTATAGAGCAGCCTCAAATTCTGTCCATCACTATGTTGTTCGCTGTCCATCCGTATTCTAGATGTTATCGCGCTGCCCAATCATGCATGGCTATATATTCTAATTAGAAATAGTGATATCCGAACATATTCTCTTAATGGCTGCTCAAATGTATTATATACGTCTATTCAAACTACCACTGCATTCTCTGGCCACCTTCGGCCGCACCGCTACAAACAATCGAGCTAGAATTTCTTGCACACATAATTCTTACTTTCAAATTTTGAGGATGTTCCCGACGCTGCAGGCTACGCGAAATTATGTCTAAAGTGGTGAGTCGAGCATTTACCAATGTCTCAACCAACCATGTTGTATCAATTGGCCCGTATAATCTGGCAGTATTCGCGCCATCATAGAAGAATTTGATACCTATGTTGCTACGGTATTCACGGAGGGATTATATGGTTACAGGTTATGGTGTTCACATCATCAATATATGATCGTATACAGACCCGACCCGAACGCAGTTGATGCTGGTAGAAGCTGAACGGTGCTGTGTGCGAAGAAATGAAAGATGGGGGCAAAGTGGAAGGGATGCAGGCCCGCTATACTCAGGCCACCCGCGAGCCGCTCAGGATGGGGGAACGTGTCGTCGATATGCCCACCGTTCGCGCGTGTAATTGATATCTTTCTTGGCGTTGTGGCATACTATGGTGAAGTCATCGTCTGAGTTTCGTCGTACACTTCGAGTTTCGAATATTTGTCCTGAAAGTGCTGGTAACATAGTAAGCCGAGCGAACAGCGTCCATCGCATTACACGAGATACTAAGCAACCATTGTGCGCGGTAACCGTATAAATTTAGCCTAAGATTGATACTCAGATGAGCCATCTCTATCTACGCAGACATTCCGTAGTCTAGATCAGAATACTGAACCTTGAAAGCACCAGGGTCAGTTGATCACCCGGACAATACACGTGGGTCGTACTCACCTTTGATAGGATTATGTGCCTTCAGGGGAGGAGTCCAGCGTGGTGATGCGATATTGGTGAGCATTGTGGACATCTGGCGCTCAATTGAACATACAAAGCGCGTTGTTCGGCTCCATAAACAGGAGGGTCGCGATGTAACTGACAAACGTGGACTGAAAACAGCCACCATGATACAGAAGTCGCGTTGGCTGACATGAACAAACACTTGACACTGGGCAGAAAATTCTAGAATCTAATGGCCCTGAGAAGATGGCCGTGGCTGCGAATCCCATATAAACTATCTCAAGCTTGTAGTCCGAGTTGCATTCCCTCCCGAGAGGCGCCATTGCGGATCGTAGGCTTTCTTGCTGTCAAATAGATCAAGATCAACGGGTTCGTCAACGCGAATGACTTTGTTGTTGGCAATTTAGAAGACGTACATAGATGTAATGGACACGAACGCTAGATGTTTATTGGACATTAT
>KN832974.1:353643-363816 GCA_000827315.1 Piloderma croceum F 1598
ATTTCTGCCTGTGATTGAGCGACAGCATCATGATAGGGAGCAGGCTGAGAAGAAAAACTGAACAGTACGCCGGGATCTCAAGTCGATGATGTTCGTATGTATCTGTTCACAGAACTGCATATTGAAGAGGTTGACAGCTTAAGTTCCTGGCTTGCCGGTGCACGGCTATGTTATCCGTCCACGTGATGTGACCTCCTTTAGAACGCGTAAAGCCAATTTGTCATGTTTCATCTCTTCACATCCGTCTGAGGCCAGCGCTGCTATTAAAAACCATTCTATGTAAACTCTACTCGCCGCTAGTATTGCACTACGCGGCACATCCGCCCTAGACAACGTTTGGACGTCCTCTCCCTTGCCTCGGCTACATCGGACTCCAGGACCGTGACTCGAATCACAAGGGTCATACCCACCCTGCTATTCGCACAAAGCCGTGACTAATGGACTTCTGGAGCTTCAAGTTTGAGCGCACACCCGGGAAGGAAATAAGAATGGACCAGAACCTTACGGTGTGGCTTGTCCGGTCAGTCAAAGGTAAAAAAATTTGCAGATGGACTATTTTTCCCTTCTCGTTTTATGCGCTTGTCGTCCTTTATCCCTTCCCTCGTGATCTTATCCCACATATCCGTGAGTTGTCCGTAACCCTTCACTTCTAACTTTGATCACGTTATAGTCTTCTCTGGCACCGTTGGATTCCAGATAGGGATCACACATCTCTCGCCGTTTTCCTTCCCACTGCTGTTTCAGCTTGTCCACGTCTTTTTTCTTGTTTCGCTCACTCTGAATACCATTCAGCCACCACTTTTTGGATTTTCACCCTAGTATCGGACATTTTGCTCAATATACACTATTTTAACTTCGCCTAGCGCCGCCGCTCCATATCTCTGATCACATTGCCATCTACTCCCTCATCTGGCATCTTCCGTCTTTGCTTCGCTTAACCAGCGCATTCTGGAACCTACTTGCCACCAGACGTAAAGGCCTGCCTCTCCCGGACCCGACCCGCTACATACTGTTCCCGCACAATGCCCACTCAGCTCTCTTGAGCAGCTGACCTGGAGAGAAGGCTGCCGGCGAACATTATATATATATATATATATTTGCCGTGAAAGCTTCGCACGGCGAAAGTCTATCCATCATCATTAATCCATGAACCCTATCACCGCTCACAGCGTCTGGGTCATATATCGCTTATCCTTACTTGCTTCATGCACTTATGATATACCACATTATGTGCTTTTTCAGAAGTACATACACTCACTCCCAAGACATAATGAAGATCGTTATTCGCCGACGTCTAGAGCAGTATGAGAAAGTTTGTGGAGGCGCGCTCTATGGTCAATGTAAGAAATGACAATAATCACGTGGGGGAAAGCGCTATATATTTGATCCCAGTGCAAACACAGTGACTGACCAACTCACCACCTGGATATCCTTCATACCCACTTGGCACTGACTATTTTGTCTATGATATGATCCACAGTCATCGCTGATTTCGTAACGGTTACTAGGCCGACCGACGTATTCGAGCAATATTTTCGCATGCGAATGGCTTATGTATGTGTGCAGGCTAATCGCGATGATCGTGGCGATTGTCTTCGATTGACATCAAGCGGTGGGATGGTGATGTGTGGTGATGCGATGCGACACATCATCATCGATCATCATGCATCACGCGAGATCTTCGATGAGGCAGGCACTTCAACTGGACGAACTTGGATGTCACCATATCCGCAGGTTGCCCTCGCAGTGTCGGTCGACAGCTGATGTTGTGTCCGCAGGTGCCAAGTTACCTTATCTCTCAAGGAACTCCCTTGTTTCAGATCGGAACGTATTTTCTTTTTACGTCTGCACGTCTCATAAATTTGTCAGGTCTGTAGGTACAATTTGCGACAATTGTAAAAGGTACTGATACCAAATACGAGACGGGAATTGGAATGATGATACAATAGCAAAGCCACAGGAGTTACAGCTATTGTTCTGTCAGTATCCGATGATCACCCTCCGAGCCAAACACCATAGCATGGAAACTGCAGCACCAGCCACGGCGTTATTTGTTTCATTGCGAGCATGGTCACGCGAGGAAGCAGATATCCGTGTTTGACACATAGATGTCGAGCAACAGGATCTTGCCGCTTGGAAGTCACAGACCGGCCATGGGCCTGTTCAAAGCTTGTATTCATTGAAGAGGCCTTTCTCCAGTGACGGTAAGCATCATTGTCACGGATGAAATACTGACCATACCCTGTCGGGCATGCTACGGTAGAAACTGTTCTTTTGCGCTCTCGGCCTCCACTTTTCGAGCAGATCGCCCCCAAGTGACGCCAAGCGTCATATGGACCGCGAAAATCTTTCCCGCACCCCTCAGGGCACGGGTAACGGGAGGGGAGGGGGGATATCCTTGGTGCCTCCTCCCGAGAAGGATGATCGATTCTTCCACTGTTTATTGGTTTTAGAAGCCATCGCTGAGGGATTATAAATTGTGCCGTTTCCGCCAGAGTTCTTGCCAGGGAATGAAGTTCCCTGCGCAGGAGTAAAGTCCGATGGTGGCACCGCTGATGATCGGTGCGAGATTTTATGTGTTGTCGAATTGTTTATTTGATGAAATAAATGGTTAAAATCGAGAGCTCGTGGCTGATTTGATTCATATCGGCATTGACGTCCATAGGCAATATGTCTTGCCTAGGTGCTTTCTCGACACCTATAAAGTTATCAGGTGTGTGCCACAGCTCGTAACATTGCATCATCAACTAATGTTTAAATCATGAACCATCTTTCGCGAATGACTCACATAGTCGACCCAATCCCCATGGCCTGACATTGTCTTTGTCCAGCAGACGGAGGAAGACGCGTTGTACTGAAATGCATCAGTCGCTGGTGGTCGAAGATCATATGATACGTTCTGCGTTCAACTGTAGATGGGACTCAAGCGGAATAAATATTACTCCATTTTCTCATTCACACCCTTGATGTCTTTTCAGCCATTCCACTTTCCATACAAGCCAAACCTGTGGGGCGGAAGTATGCAATAAGTCTGGACAGTATGCAGAAACCTTTAGGTCAACCTTGCAATGAGCAACTTGTCTTTGAAAATTATACGGATAATATATGGTATCTCCTCAGTCCAAGGAGACTCGAGGAACTCACGCAGAAAGAGACGGCTAACAGCCCTTAGATACATGTATTATACAATGGATGGGTATAGCGAAAAGGACCAGACGACATAAGTATCTGATACCATCCTTTGTTTCTTGCGTCCTTCTGCCTCGCGTAAAAAAATGTGCGTAAGGTAAATATCTGCAAGTACAAACGATCAAATCCGAAGTCAACTTTTCGCCTCCGCCTCCAAAACCCAGGAGGACAGAATATGGCAGTATGTATAGTAGTAGGCGGTACTGGCGATTGGGTGGTAGAATCATCAGAAGCGGGATGATGGAGGGAGGTGTAGCAAGTGATGGTAGAGAATGTCAGGTAGTAACAAAGGAACATGATTATCATTGTTTTGCAACGTGGTCGTAGCCTCATAACGTAGAAACAGGCTTGTAATAGTAGTTAATCGGTAGGACGAGGTCCATGTCGGATGAAAGTTGGGTTCCGTTGTCCTTCATCTGTCGTGAATTTTGATGGTGGAGAGTCGGCAATGAACGAGTTGTATCCTTTCATGTTCAAAAAGGAGTACTGCGCAAAGAGCACATCAGCGTCAAAGCAGTGAAAAGAGCGATAGTGGGACGAACCTCCGCAAGTTCAGTATTACTATGTTTATTATAATTCTGATACACGAGATTTGCCTATAGGCGAGGTGACACATTAGTTTAACAGTCCTCCACAAATATACTGCCAACAGCGCACCTCAGTCATGAAGGGCCTTAAACCTGCCGTCTCCAGCATCTCCCACCAGGACAAAAATTCTGCAAATTTTTTATTCCAGACGTGCATTTCGAGATTAAGCTGCCCAAATGGGAGGGGCTCGCCCGAGGTGACGAACGGCCGTACGATCGATGCCATGATATCGAATTCCCAGCCTTCGACATCAATTTTCAAGATATCGATATGCTTGTGACCTGTCAAAATGATAGATCCAGCTGAGCATACGCGCTGAGCCGATTTGTCCAGAAATGGCTCACCGTTAGTCGCCATCAAGCTCTCCAGTGTGTACGCCTTCGGCGAGTCCCGAGGTCCATGCGCATCAACCGATGCAAGTCCAAAACGCTGGAAGTGCGTACGGTGGTGGTGTATGCGATCCACTCGTGGTCCGTGTGAGTTGACAGTCGAGTCGTATGCCCATATTTGACAGTGACGTGTACGGGATAGAATTTCATTCTCAAAGGAGGACTCATAGTTGGTGCCTAGTGGGCGTGGTTGGGACGGCGATTAAGTCGACAATAGATAGCGCAATGTAGCTGCAGAGACTCACCGAAAGAATACACTATACAGTCAGGCTTCTCCGCAACTCTCGACAGCCCACATATCCATTTACCGCCGTCCCCCAAAGCACCAATTCTTTCCAGCTCATGTGGGCAATTGAAAGCCGGGGGGAAAAAGTCCCCTTGTAACAACGAAATGTCAGGAACGCGAAGATTGAAGGAGGCCATTTACTACACATACATGCAGTGTAAGCTGGCCATGGGTCCTTGTCAGGAGGGAACCTGGCCAATGAATGGATATCAATATGATAGTTCAGTCTGGCGAGCATGGAAGAGAAAAAATTCACATAGCGACTTCGCTTGGCGTTGGACCAAATTTGCGGATCAAACCTTGTCGATCATGCAAAACCTTGTTATATATACGCTCTGCGCGTTCCATGCGAGAAGGAAGGTCGTGGTCATTATGACCTGCGGAAGAAGGGATTGAAGTGAGCAAAGGTTGCGATGTTTCATATTGGTTAAGAAAGTAGAAAGTGGTCGCGAGGATTAAGAAAACGCTGATGGTATAGCGAGGATGTCGCTGCCAAGGGAAGCGAGACATTGTTGTTTCGCAACGCCGATATGTACGTTGGCACTGGGCAGTCGGCCAGTGGTAATAAACAGAATTACTAATTTCAAGCGCGAACGTGTCCCAGGTTGGTGACCGCCGTCTCGCGCCACACCCAATTACATATTTCTATTTACTCTACTCCCTTCCAGATAGCCTGGATACGTCCTGCGCGACGAACAAGCTCATGTTCGTCGTCGAACGGCACCTCTGGCAAGCTGGATAGCCGTTCAATGCTACTCTTTAACCCAGTGGTCTACGTTTGCGTTTGCGTTTGATCAGCCAAGGCTGCCAACTAGAGTTTAGGGGCGCAGGGCGCTTCTTACCTCGAGAACGTCTGCCGCTATGCGCTCAATCTTATCTTGAATAGAGTCCAGAACGTCGCTAAGATGCCGCAGATCCTGCGTAATCTTTAGTATCGGCAAAAGACGGCATGTGAATCATGTTGTACCTGACGGTCTAACGTCGCCTTGCCCTTGTTTAGCCTTTGTAGTGCAGTACTCCAACCACTCGCCGTCTCTGCATCCACGACTTCCGTTCGAGGCTTTTTTTGTTGGTCCTCTATCTCGTCTTCCTCGAGGCCTCGCATTCGTTTCCCCAACACCAAAGGATCGATCTCGACCTCTACACTGGACGCTTTTGTGCTCTCGATTTCCGACTGCGGACTAAGTGAACGTGATATGCTGGACAGGCTTGCGGTCGTGGAGGACAATGACGCTATCGACTTGACATTTGTGTCCTCTCCGTTAACCTTCTTTGGTGCCTGCCCAACCTGGTCAATAGGCATAGCACGGTGTATCCCGAATAACGTACCTTCTTTGGTTTAACGCCAGCTCCACGACTGTTACTTCCAGGCCCAAACATCGTTTCCAGCCTCTCAGCATACATCGCATCCCTCGACAGTCGCAGTTCCGTGTATATCCCACTGGCATCGCCAACCATCCTCTCGTGGCTCCCGCCGTTCTCACCTAATTTCTCCACTCCACCAGCTCCATCTCCATCTCCAACGCCAATTATTTCCCCATCCAACTGAAATCGGACATGCGTCATACGAATGCGCGCTTCCTCACTACGCTTCCTGTCGATACGCATCGGCGCAACCTCTGTTCCTAATAATGCATCGACATCTAATGGACGTAATTGCGTCGGTCGAATTACTTTCAAGATACCCTTGCCAGTCGGCGCCGATACAGCACTATCCTCTTTCGCCTTCCGGACGAGCGCAAGCTGTATAGACGAAGCAGGTCCGGGGCTGTGTTGAGGAGCATTGGGATCCGGGTATTTGTTCCTCTCGAAAGTATTTGTCAGTGCTGAAAGCAAGGTATTGGACACAGGAGTCCGAGCAGCAGAATCTTCCGAGACGATATTCACTTGTACAGGTCCTGGAGCGACTTCTCGTTTTCTACCAATTTCGGCTTTGTTGTTCGTGGAAACAACTCCACGTTCTAATCGGCTGTTCTTTGGTGGACTGGAGTGGAGTGGTCGACGGATAGGTATTACTACTCCAATAAATATGGGTGAACTCCGCGCAATTGCACCGGAGGCCTGCTTCCCAGCAGAATGTAGTAATTCCGGCAATTGGAATGAAGCACCCGCGCCAACGTCTACCTGCTCTGTGATATCATGGTTCTCTGGAGTAGGTGTAGGCCAGATGCTTTCATTGTCACTTTGAGATGAGGGACTGGATGATCTGCTGGAGAATGTGGTCCAAGATGGAAGGTCTGGTGTTTTGGAGTTAGAGGAATGTGACGGGCCGGATACATGTAAAATATTTCTCTGTGGATGATGGTTGCCCTCTTCTTTAGAGTCAGGAGCAAGTATGACATCCATATCAAAAGAAGTAGCAATCATTTGAGGTGATGGTTGTCGAACTTGGTCTATACAAAATACAGCCAGATTAGCCTCATCACCCACCATGACTATTTAACCTGAAGCTTTTCCTTACTTTTCCATGATGAGTGTAATGGGTTTTCTTTCTTAGGACTGAACAAAGGCTCCGAATTGGACATAAGAATGACTGGACTGGGCCTCAATCCCATCAAGCTAAAACAACCAGTTAAACTATAACAAGGAATAAGCAACAGAACATAATCCCCCAAAAAATGTGTGGCCCACCAACAAACAATGGTAAAGGTGAGATCACGCAAGTCATCAGACTGATTCCACAATGACATATTTGCTTACTCACCAGATAAAGAATGGAAGTGTAGTAGCTGCTGAATCAGCAGCCAGGTGTTGACTATTTTGCAGTGTTGTGGATGCAAGAGATAGTGTCAAACATATACTAGGTAGGAGACAGATAATTTGGGCCTGTGTTTAAATAGTACTGATGTGTTTACATTTGTTAGTGCATGTTTGGCAATAACTAATCATGTTTCAGGCACAAGTTTCAAACTCAGATGGTCATGTGCCGATTGTAACATTATTTGGCTTTATTTGTGCATGCTAATCACATGGTGGGAACTGCAATATATGGAAACTCTTTATATGGGAATTAATATGTCATTCCCATATGTTATGTAGGCCAGACCTTTATGCAGCAATTTCTACTTAAAATATAAGATAACCTATAAAAACTCACAGCACATGACATAGAAACAGTGTGAATAAGTAATTTTTGTACATGAAATATAAGTTTTCATAGAAATGGTCCCTATATTGTGGGGGGTAGGGTAAAAGTGTTGGTGTTTATGGAAGCTACCAAACAGTTTCTGACAGACACTGTTCTCCTCCTCTCATGCCAATTCACTATTATTACCAAAGCAGAGTGTTCCACAATGAAGAGTGTGTTGTACTCAAAATGATCAGCATCAGACATTGAAGTGTAAATCAGATCATTTGATAACTCAAAGGTCACTAGAGCTACAGTAGGGGAAGCAGAGTTGTTGGCAGATGCAAGAAGAATTGCCTGACCAGAGATGGAATTGAAGATGTATGCGCAACCAGATTTGTCATGCCAGATACCAGAGGTGGTAGTACCACTATTGTTGGTGGAAACCTCATCCTTCTTGGCCTTTTTATTGTTCTTCTCCTCACACACTGATATGCTCACAGTGTGTATATCAATGAAATCAATCAAAAATATAATACTGCTGTGTCGTGGACTGAGGGGTGCAAGTGGGTGAGTAACCCTTCCTATAATGAGTGAGATGAGATAAAATGAGTTTTTACAATGTGCGTGATAGCACCGAGCAAAGTACAATTAACAAACGCAGGTGCAGGTGCACAGTAGTGAGAGTGTGGGAATGCAAGAGCAAGAGCAAGAGCAAGAACACGGGTGCAAGAATATGAAAGTGAGAGCGTGGGAACGGAAGTGGAGTCTAAACTAATAATGCGGTATCAAGGTTGAGAGACAAAGTATGAGGTCTAGGAATGAAATCCGAGCTGCAACGAGATTCTGAGATGAAGGGTGAAGTTCTACTTGTTTTCTGGGAGTATATATATAATGTGAAATTTTAAAATGAAATGCTGACAATTGATAAATTTTACTGCTTGTACAAAGGACCAGGGATTCATGCAAAAGTTCAACCTTCAAAAACTACCATATCCAGCTCACAACACCTGTTCTATGATCATGTTCCCATTGCGGTATGTCTGAACCACCAGGCTGATGTCAGGCCAAAGTGATCCCGATGACGCGTCCTCACAACTTTTATGCACTGATGTGCCACATATGGATTGTAAAACTTCTGGGGGTGCTGTGCAGTACCGAATTGGGGTTGTAACAGTGTCGCAAAGAGGAAACTAAGTGCGAGACATCAGCCAAAAGCAAAAATCATTGGAAATCACTAAAAATCATCGGAAATTGTCGGAAATGATCAGAAATGGTTGGGATACATCATGTGACATCGGTGGCATGTGGCATGATCACGTGATCTACTACTAATGTTGTGAAAATGTGAAAATATGCAAACAGCGAGCTATAGAGCTCATCAACACTTTACACACAGGACAAAAAACCCTCTTTCCTTCAGACAAAATTTGAAAACTGCTACAGAAAATAAATAGATTATCATTTTACTTTTGGCCACAAGAAATAATCAAAAATACAATTAGAACAATGAATTATTATTTCAGTTGAACAAAAGAATACAACATATTTTGATTTTGTTCCCGGGATATAATCTAATTTTGGGTTATGCCTCTGTTTGCAGTAAATAACAATTGTCCGAATTTGATTGCATCAATTGTTTTGACATGCCAAAAAAGTGTTCACTGTGTTTAGATTATTTCTTGATGACAAAATGGCCAAAATAAGGGCTAATTAGCCATTTTGTCATCAAGAAATAATCTAAACACAGCAAACACTTTTTTGGCATGTCAAAACAATTGATGCAATCAAATTATTACTATAGTTTCGGACTCCGATCCCTACGGACTAATAAATAAATAGTCCGTAGTGATTGGAGTCTGAAACTATAGTAATAACACAATCAACAGAAACTATAAATAATTAAAACATCGGAACATTGATAAGTGTGAAGATAAATAAAGACTGGAAAAGGTCGGACAAGGTTGGAAACACATCAAATAGGTATACTATAGTATGGGGAACACATAGATAGTCCTTCAATGTAGCAATAAGTCAGATATGAGCAAGGAAACATCAAAAATAGCATAAAAAGATTGAAAAAGATCAGAATGACATCGTGTAACTTGCTAGGGGTTCGAAACACATCCTACTATGGTCTCCAGGTCATACATTGTGTCCAAAGATCACACAGATATTGCAAATTATCGAAAACGGCCAAATACACGCTCAGAGTGGTAGTGTGCATATCAGTGGCTCACCACTGCACCCCTCCCCTTTGAACCATCGATCTTCCTGAATCCTTGTCAATGTTGATGACCTTATCGATTCTATTATGACCATCCTCTACAAGATCATTGGTGTTGCCACGGTGAATGTGTGTCCTCGGACACTCAACGCAGACTCAGGCACAGCGGAAGGCAAAGCAAAGGATGATGATGTTTATCTACGGACAAATGGCTAAACATGGCTACAAAGGACTCCGAAACCCTGTCAGGACCCCAGATACTGCACAGCTCGTGGTGTAGTGAGCCAAGGCTCACTGTCACAAGTGCCCCCCCCAAACATGCGAACGTCCTTGTTTGCGATCCAAACTCCCACTCTCTCTAGCTCTGAGAAAATGAGGCTAAAAAAAAACAAGACAACTTGACAAAGCAAAAACCAATGTCCATGAT
>KN832974.1:366246-400297 GCA_000827315.1 Piloderma croceum F 1598
GGATGATGATTTTTATCTATGGACAAATGGCTAAACATGGCTACAAAGGACTCCGAAACCCTGTCAGGACCCCGGATACTGCACAGCTCGTGGTGCAGTGAGCCAAGGCTCACTGTCACAACGGATATAATCAACATGTCCATAACACAACTTAAGGCTCAACCCAAGGTTCATGAAGCACTCGTACAGAGGATCCGGAATATTGGTAAAACATAGGATGAATATTTGCACCACTGGTATGTACAGGTCCTTGTTGCCAGTCTCAGTCATGTTGTGGAATGGTGGTGAGTCAGTAGGATCTGACTGAATCTGATGGATGAATCCTGCGAAGAGCATGCAAGGACGTCATAGTGAAGATGATCTATCTACACAAGGACTACAGAATATCTCAAACAACGCCAAACAAGACCAAATAGTGTGCACAGCCTCCTCACACACAGATCCTCCTAACACAAGTGCCCCCCTCCACAAGGTGATGCCCTCGTCACCTCCAAAAAAGAGCTGAGAAGAATCGGGAACAAATGGAAAGTGAGCAGGAGACTATGCCTTGAATGAACCTAGGTAATATGTAGTGTGACGGCATGAAGTGATGTAACTGTGTAATGGATCCAGGAATAAATGGTATATGATGTACAGGTGCTCTGAGTCCGATGACAGGCTTCGCAGACCCAATGCCATATGGGTGCTAAACCGTTTCAACCATACAAATTGATGATGGTGATGGTATGGGGGCTACATCCATGTGATTATCTGTAGTGTAGCAGGTAGGATGATGACAGGTGTGGACAGACAGTTTGCGTGGATGTGAGCAGTGGTGTCACTAACTGAGACTCCCCCAAGGGTTCAGTGAACTTGATTAAAGCATGGTAACTTCACATGGTGTGTGAATGGCTGATGCAATCAGTGGAATGGTGGTGGACTTGGTATTGGTATTGACGTCACTGGTAAACATTGTGGAAGGTTGATGTGACAAGCCTCCCATGATGTCTGCTACCTGCCTTGCAGTCTCCAACCTCTCCCGACAGCCAAGAATATATCCCTCCTTCTTCCCCATTTCTAATGCAGCTGCAATCTCTGCTTCTTTTTGCACTGCAATCTCCTGCAGTTGACCCTTTAACTTCAAAATGTGTGCCTCGAGAACCTCCTGTGGCTCCTCTGAGGTAATGGTGGTGGGTGTTGTATTTTTAATTTTCTTCCTATTTTTCATCTTTTTTCCCATGATGTGTAATTAATCTGGCCAGTAAGAATGTATAACCAAGTTCAGCAAGAGCTGTGTGTGACAGATAAGCAGAGAGAATGCTGATATAGGCAGTGGAACCGGATGGTGGAGTTGGACAGAGAACAGAATAACAGTGGGCAGGAAGCAGAATAGGGCTGGGTATCAAACCCAGTGGTATGATACCGTACAGTTTGATACAGTATGATACAGTATGGTACGGTAGAGGGTCTAGAAACTTGGTATTATATGTATCAAACCCCCAAAAACCCCTCCAAAATTCATAATATATTATGGTATTGCCCTGCAACAATAATCAGAGGTTTCCACCCTGTAATTGAGTAAATTGAGACTTCAACACTGCTAAGCAGAATGGACTCAGTGGACTCAACATCATCCATATGGCTCAGTACTGGACTGGCGGCATTGGGCAGTTGGGCTTGAAATACACTCACACCGCACATCTCAACTTGCCAAAACCTCAATCCACATATATCACACTCCTGGCCCCAATGCTCCAAGACTTGCTCAATCCAGTGCCGACAGATACACTCAATGATCCTTATGGGGCTGAGTTGCTAGATGATGATGACAACAGTTTTGACGACAACGAGGCACCAGTCAATGTATTCCAATCAGGGGTGCTTGAGTGTCTTGACATTGACAAAGTTGTGAACTTGGCTGAGCCTCCGCGCTTAAGCCCTTCTGAATGGCCAGTTCCCACATGAAAGTCGCTGTCGACACAACCTCCACCAAAACCTGTGTCAGAGGAGTGGTCTGCAGCCAACTCACAGTGGGCCACGAAACTGTTTTCCTTTTGACCAGTGCATGTGTGGCTGCCGTCTGCCAAGGCCTCAAACTAAGTTATGATATCTAACTAGTTTCGTTTTTGCAATGATTCACCATTTTATAATACCTAATCCTACACTTATCAGCCATACTACCCTTTGTTTTGCTACTTCCGTCACTTATCATCCTGCTAAGTACTGTCATTGTGTCGTTTCTTCGTGTCACTTAGAGATCAGTGTTTAATACCACTTTATTGGTATCATACTGTTTATAATACAGTATTATACAGTATTATACCATATTATACCATATTTTTTCTGGACCTGCAACAGGCATATGATACATATGATACTGTATTTCACTACAATACCAGAGTGCCACGCTGCAGCACCATATGTTACCGTATCTGACCACCTCAAATCTATTTGATACCCAGACCTAAAGTGAAAGACAGTGGAAATGGACGTGCTCAAATTGTGCTGGCATCATCATACAAGTCAACTGAATCTGACGGATGAATCCTGTGAAGAGCATACAAGGACATCGTAGCGAAGATGATCTATCTACACAAGGACTACAGAATATCTCAAACAATGCCAAACAAGACCAAATAGTATGCACAGCCTCCTCACACACAGATCCTCCTAACACAGTGGGAGGCCGAGAATGCATTTTGGAATTTTGATGATAATGATAACAAGCAGAACAAACCGCTTATGTTCATCATGAAACCTGCAGAGGGCTCTGTGATACCCTCTACACCAACACCTACAGCAAAAAGAGGAAGGATCTAGTCTTAGCTTCACAACTGATGATGAGAACAAACTTCAGTTGCCAAGACATATGAGCTGAACCCGAAAATTGAGAGACAAAGTGCCAAAAGACCTTACAATATCCCACTCGCAAGAAGAGGCACATCCTAGCAGGTCTAACAAAATGATGGAGTCTGTGCGTGTTCTGGCCATGGAGCATTTATGATTGCAAACAGAGGCTGTACAGAATTAAAAGATTTGTGTTGGAGCTGAGGCTGGATGGAGATCATTTCATTTGGGTAAACTATGCATGGAGGGTGGTTGTTGGGTGAGCTGTATATCCAATTGTTACTTTGTCTGAATGCTAATTTTTTTCACTTTCAGTACAGATCTTGAACACTTACCTGGGACTCAAATATCACTGTTACTTTTCCCTGCTTATCCTGCATGCTTGGTTTTAATGCATGATGAAGATACAGACTATGCTTCATTTGAATATGCAATAAGATTTCCTTGTGCAACTAGGCTTAATTTTCATTATTACCATCCTACTTACTTTGCTATCTTATCATCACTGTGAATACCATTTTAAACAATCCTAACAGGTGTCCATGGACCCTGTTTTGCTGGGCCTCACAGATTCAGTGAGTTCTTCCTTTGGTCAAAGTAGAGTGACTTTTAACTTTGAGCGATTATTGTAGGCAGCGCGGTTGGGAACTAATATGTCAGACATATCTGTCATGCATTTCCTTCATCAACTTTGATAATTCCAACTTACACATCATTCCATGATTTCACAGCAGGTGGAGCTCAAGTGACTTGAGCACAAGCAGCAACACCTTCTTCAGTGCAAATGTTTGAGGATCAAATGTGTGCACTTGAGCAACAGCAGACCCAGGAACTGCTCAACATCTCACACAACCCCAACACACCTAATAGAAGTACCCTACAACTCCTCTGTGAGTGAACCCTGTGCTGAATGAAGATCATCCTACGGGAGTCAGATTCAGTGCATATCAGGCTCCCATGGATGCCAATATATTGTCGAAAGCAGTTGGTTCTGCTGTTGCCGATGAGAGGAAATCCATAATGTACACGCCCTCTGTCAACCACTCTCCTGAATTGGCATCTGGTGGTGCTTCAAATGGTTTCAGCCATACTGCTGGTGCTAAGAGCATGCCTGCCAGTCAGTGCACCTCTGCTAGCAAGCATGATGAAGAACTTGCTGGTGATAGATTGAATAAAGTTTCTCCCATCCCCACTGCGGATGGTATGGCAATGATGAAGCTTGTCATTTTGACAACACTCACATTGCCGGGATGATGCTTGATGAACAGCTCGACCAGGAGATGCATAGTACATACATGTCTGGTGTTGTAAACTTTGGTTCTTATTTTGATCTCCCTAGCTAGATGCTATGAGGAATCTCCCCACATCAGATGACAACAAGTTCCATGGATCCTATGTAAACAAGGTACAACCTATGGGTTGGTTGGTTATCACAAATACTCAGATCTTCTGGCATATGTCTGCTTCATCTGCTGCATTAGATCTGGTGCATTTATCTCAGACATCTCCCCAGAGTTCACTGTTCTCTGGTTGTACCCTAGACTCAAGGGAAAAATCTCCAGAATGGCCTCAGTTCCATGTTAACCCTTGCATTCCAAAAGGGGCTACTCTTCATGTGGAAAGACAAACAGTTATGACCCCCACTTTGACTCTTTCATCCACTCTGGATGAGCTTTCAACTGTTAACAAACTTAGTGGGACTGTATCTGCCTCTGCTACACCCCACACCATGCAGCATCCCCAAGAGCTACCACATTCAAGCAGTTTGCATGTGTCCATTGCCACTTGTTCAGTTCCCACTATGCCTCTTACTGGCATCAATGGCGCAATGACCCACCTCAAGCTGCCTGGAATGCCCTACACAGGGCTTTAGTCAAATCAACTCACAAGCACAAAAATATGTTCAACCCTGTCCAGGCTGGACAAGATGATTCCACCCAAGTGAGTTTATTACATTTCATATCTTATTTACCGTTTTGTCATTGATTCTTCTACATTAACAACAATATGGCGACTCTGTCTACAACTTGAATGATGGGCTCAATAGCTCAAGTCCAATAATCATAGTAATTCCAATTCCAACAGTAGTGGATCAACAGCTTTGTATCATCACAATGGCTCTCATTATGGTCTTGGTCTCAGTGCATGTGCCAATGGTGCGGACAGCAAAATGAATGGTTTACATGGCCTTAAGCATAAGTGTGGGGATATGAATTGTGAATGTGAATACCTTCACATCTCGTTTCCATAATTTGTAACTTTAACTGACATGGTGTACAAGTCAACTGCTTTGCAGCTACCCATTTGGAGGATCTGCAAGTAGAAATACCTGCTCTATGCAAAGATCAACACAGCTGCAGATATCTACAAAAGAAACTTGAAGAGGGTGCACCCAAGCATCAAGATATGATATTCCACAAGACCTTTGGCCACTTTGCAAATCTCATGACCAGTAATTAATGAAATATTAACATTTGTTCTTCCAACCTGACATCACATTATCAGATCCTTTTGGTAGCTACATGTGTCAGAAGCTATTGCAATACTCCACAGATAAACAACACAATATCATTTGTGAATCAGATGCCCAGGATCTACATGCATGGCACCTGGGCCATCCAGAAGATGATTTATTTCCTGTCAACCCGGAGACAGGCAAGTTCGATCTCATTTTTACTTAACCTTCCACACTTATGGGGGGTGGATTCAGGCTGATCTTAGATCAAATGCTCAGATCAATTCTATTATTATTGCGCTCAGCCTTCATGTTGTGGTGCTGATCAAAGACCTAAACGGCAATCATGTTATCCAGAAGTGCCTCAACAAACTAGCTCCGGAAGATAATCAGGTCAGGCAGCATTTTTATATATATTCTATGATCTTCACTCAAATGCCACTTTTCATAAGTTCATTTACAACACTGTAGCAGCCAACTGTGTTGTGGCAACTCTTCAACATGGATGTTGTATTCTGCAGTGATGCATTGACCATGCCTTGGACTATCAACTCATCAATGAGATTACCCACAGTGTGTAAGGAACACAACTCAATACACCAGAACCTAGAGCTATGGAGTCCAGGTCCTCAATTAAGAGGATTGCTCCTGGCACTCAGAATCACCCATGCTTGGCTCTAGTAGAGAAGGTAAGAACTTATGATAATAATTGATCAGGGTATGTACAGGAAACTACTCTACTTATATACCTATTCTACTGGATCTAGATCTAAGTACAAGTATAGTAGTGTGATACTTATCAACCAATCATATACAGGCCATATGTATCCATGGTTGTGTAAGTTCTTCTATCTTTGATAGAAACTACAGCATTGACTGTGCATTGCATCATGCTGTAGAGTGTCCTATTGTTCTAACAATGAGTGTGAAGTGCCATTGGCTGGCTATAATTAAGAATACTCTTGGCACACAGCACCAGAGTCATCAGGCCTCTAAGAAGCATGTTACCGCATGTTCTCCTTGATGGATAGCAGACAGGGTTCTGTCTGATAGCTGGAACTATTCCCATTGGTCTGATAGGGAAGATAGGGAGAAGCACACAGCACTTCTGATGTAAGTGTGATGCTATGCTGTATGGGCCATCACTCCGGATTGTCCTGCTGTATGGGGAAAGTCTTTGATCTGGGTGTTATAGGGTCATGTGCATGTGTGTCACATGATCCAGCCATGTGCTTGGTTGGACTGAATTATATTTGTAACACAGTGCATTGACAGTCGTCCAGGATCCATATGGCAACCTAGTCTACATATGTTATCATCCTGCTGGATGCTCTCATTCTTACTTCTTCTCTAGGTTGTTCAATATATTCTTGACTTGAATGACAACCACTTTAGTGATGCCATTATTTGTCAATTTACTGGGAATGTCTGTGCACTTTCTGTGCAGAAGTTTAGCTCTAACATTATCGAGAAGGTGCACATTACACTATATTGTCTGATCTTTCTCACAGTGTGTTCACATTGTGGACATAGCACATGCAAGATTCTCATTGAAGAACTTCTGAACCATACTCATCTGGAGAAGTTGCTGTGGGATTCTTACAGAAATTATTGCATATAGGTCAGTCACTGGCTCTGGTATCATTGCTTGTCAATGCTGACAACTTTACAGACCGCTTTAGATTATGCTGAGCCTAATCAGTGCACTCTACTTGTCAAAGGCATTCATCCCATTCTTCCTCTCATTAGGAACACTCTTTATGGTAAATGTATTGAAAACAAATTGCAGTATGAGCAGATGGACCACTTTAGCAGTGGCAGTGGTGCTTGCGGCAGCAGCAGGTACAATAACCAGCAGGCAGTCAACATGGCTATCAGCAACCAAGGCATGGGCTTTTATCGTGGTGCTCCCAGTGCAGGTGCTTGTCACATTCCTGGGACCCTTCAAAACAGCCCCATGGCTGACATTTACGGTGCCCAAAGCAGCTTGTACACTGCTAGTGGCCCTAGGCTACTCAGCCAAGCCTCATGTGGACAGCCTCATCACATGGCACCCCAGTTGCACAACATGCCACCACAATCTATTGATGGTTATGTTCTGCAAGGCAATTCTAGCCATAACCAGGGCATCTCTCCCTCACATTCACATGGCAACAGATTTCATGGAGTCTCTGGATACAACAACGTTAACCTGTTTGGTGGCATTGTAATTGACACAGGATCATTGAATGATCCCCATCAGAGGCCCAACGTTGGATACAATTCAGCTCCTGGCTTCCATGCTGGTCATACTATCTGATCTATACTTTGGACTTAGCATGACAACTTTTATCATACCATACCACCGCACATTTGTATTTTGCAACCCTGCATCCCCCAATCTTCACACCCATCACCATCTCTTCACTTATCCCCCATGCCACTGCAATTTCCCCAAACCCATGTAGAAACTTACACCAAACCAATGCTACATAGTGCAGGTATTTATTTATCATTGACTACATGGCTCAGGGGTTATGTGTGTATGACACCTTCTATGTATTATTGAGGCTCATACTATTGTATATCAAAGTTGCTCTCAACCTGTACTGCTTCTTGCATGCATCTGTGATATTTATCTGGACATGACTGAGTCTTCCCTAACCTGAACCACATCAGGAAAATAGATTTCAGAATCATAAGACTGTATGATTGTTGATACATCTTCTCTGACAAGCTCAAGACACAGTGTCTCAGGTAATCACACCACTGCAATCAGTGAAAACCCTGAGGAGACTCTGTGATAATGCATAGTGATGAATACTCACACATTATAGGAAGTTATCAAGCCTTATTTACAGCCTCTTAGAAGGTTACCACCAATTATTGGTCAGATATCACATCAATATCACCTGTCCTCAGTTAGGCCAAGAGGTGTGATAAATATCTTATAACCAATATTTTTGCTATAACCTGTGATGACTGAGGTTTGATTTTTCTGATGAAGCAGATCAAATTACCCATCCATAACAAGGTATATACTATCGAGTTAGTAATTGTGATGTTCGTATGGGAGGTATTTTGCAAGGGTCCTGTTGAATGAGTCCATAAGGAGTCCACCCTAACCTGTTGGTCAGTGTAAAGTCCTCAAAAAGAATGAGTCCCTCTAGTTCCCAGAGGACTCATAAATATTTGACAGCCAAATGACAAAAGATGATTTGAGAAATGAGATAATGAATTCAAACACTGGAGAACATATATGACTACTATTGTACATATCAAAAATAAATAAACTTCAGTTTGTCTCCCATGTCCACATCCAATCTCCATAAAATAACCACTATGCACCTTCATTTGTGCTCTGAGTATGAGTAGAAATAAATATAACACTGGAACTTTGCAAGTTTGAGGAGTGTATATGCTTCTTAGACAGTAGCCCATTAAAAAGTAATCTGTTCTGAAATGTACCTGAGCACTGTGGAATTTGACTACCATCTCGGAAGGCAAACTGACTGAGAATTAAATGAGTCTGGGGAGGGTCAAAATAGTGACAGTCTGAACCTTACTTGAAGCCTGGGTCCTCTCGAATCTTTTCAATTAGCCCCCTATAAGTCATTGACTTATTTTTGTCATCATCTTTGATCAATTGCTTAAGTAAAGCCCTAGTGAACAAGCCACCCTTTTCAGTCTCTACAGCCACCTGAGTCTCCGAGCAGGCTGCCAACAAGACATGTGTTGGATAACCTATTAAAATGTCTGGATAATAAAATTTTTGTTAAGATTGGGATCATCAGGAGAGTTCGAATATGTACCAGATTTTGGAAGGTCAAATTTGTCATTTATACCGAGGCCGGCAGCATGGCACGTATCAAGTATCAGGGTCTGTAAAGCTGATATTTTCAGATCTATAAATTGTCGAGGACAGCAGCGATAACTTACGATATTCTCCCCTTTGCTCGTAGCAATTTCCTTTACGTGATCTAAAATCATAGCATAAGATAACTTCGTATTTACATCTTGCTCGTCATAATCTTCGGGGACCAACGAGAAAGAGGTCTTCGCCGGCTGTTGAGATGAATTGGAGTTGGAGTCGGGATTTGGACTGAGCTCGGCATAGCTGTGGCAGGCAAAGAAGACGAGAATAGGAGCACCTGTTCGAATGCTGCTGTTCGTTGCCAGGTCCCGGAGAGCGTCTTTGATGGAGGAGGCTTTAGCATTTTTGTTGGTAAGCAATTTTATCTGACGCTGGGGGACCGCTAGATCATCTGTGAGATATGCTGCCACCGCCTCTGCATCTTCGACAGCGCCGGCCAGTGATTGTATATGCGATTGATTGGAGATTTTATCGATGCCGATGATGACTGCGTGCATATCGTCTGCCGTCACCCCGTCTAGCGCCCAGCTCACATCGTATGTGACGCTGGTATCACCACCCTCTGTACCATCCGTTCCCTTGATTTCTTTGCTGCGGACCTTGCGTAGAGCGACAGGAGCAGGAGGATCATCCCAATCGGGGTTCGATGCCCAGATTATAAGACGTAGAATACAGAGAGCAACCTCTGTACCCAACCAGATTAGTGGGCCCCGGCTATTCTTGCTTCGCTGGACGATGCTGAAACAACCAACATACCCAATCACCGAACCAACCATTCCTACGATAAGAAGAAACCGGGACAGGAGCTGGGCTGCATGGAATAGAAAGGAATTGATCTTGTTGTATCGACGGTATTGGGGTGCCTTCGAGAACGACACGAATGACCCTATATCTGTCAGTTCGATGTCATCGCTTATTCCCTGTAAATAGTCTGGGAGGGGCTTCCACCAAGACTCTGACAATACCTAAGGGGTAGACTGTCTTTCGAGGTGTGAACGACATACTTTTCAGATCAGCCTTCAACAGCGATAAGCATTCTTCCGAACGGGCATCTGAGTTCCAAAATCCCGGAGCCAATCTGCCCTGCTCCTGTAAGAACTGGCTAATAGCCATAAATCTAACTCGACTGTGGATTATGCAGAGAATTCGAAGCTGCACCACAATCTGAACCATGACCGCAGTCAATGAGCAGCCGGTGACCCTGAGCATCGGATACATCCATGACGCGATGAAAGATCGATCTGCGATGTCATGGGTGATTATGTAAATATATGGTATAAAACCCAGAGGGCCGAAGAGTGCCGTGAAGAGCGCCATTGCGAGGTTCCAGCGCAGCCAGGCCCACGAGAACAGATTAACCGCAACATCAGACGGATTGAACTGATGCAAGATATTACGGATCCTGTTCTCAGCAACATATATACTCTCGTTAGTATCGAATTCGTATGTCAGCTTCTCGATGATGCCAGTAGGATAGAAGCCTGCATTGCGCAGTTGTCTTGGTCCGTGAAATTTACCGCCTTCAAGCGACACCCAAAGTGCAGCGAACCCAGCCTTAACGATGCCTAGACTGCCAAAGACTGACATGGGGGTTCCTGCGGCGTACAGAAACCCGCGTTCCATGGCACAGGCAATGTGACGCTCACATTGCTCTGTTCCTAAGAGCGGGAGAATGGCCGAGACATCTTGAACACCACTAGTGGCTACATCGCCAAAGTTGGTAGACTGACTCATGTTATTGTTGTTATTCCTGTAGCACTATATTTGTGTCAATTAATTTTATGTCTTACATGACACGAATACGTTACTCATGAACCTGGATCCAGGATGACGGACGAAAGACGGGGAACAGCTGCACCAAAGAAAGTGAACATGGAATATGCCCTCGCTCTCGTCCGGTGGACCGAAGAGCCAATGGGATACCTGTCTGTTATCTGTTTGGCACAACTTGACAGCTAATAGGCAGCCTCAGCCTAGGGTACTTTTTCACTTAACGATGTGTCTTCCGATAACCAAGCCAGGACCCCGGATACTACGAGACCGCCAAATGGTGGAACTTAGATGGAATATTTTGGCGAAAAGTCGGAAATTTGGAGCTTCATACGCTAAATTCCGTCCCGACAAGTCTGACCTTGGCAGAAGGATAATAGAAGGATAATCAGGGGTCCTAGTAGTTGCCATCAACATGCGGCTTTCATTTCGGAGTCCGCCGGGTCTGCTGTCAGCCTGTCATCATATCAGATAGGCGAGTAGACCTAAAATAAACCCTATATATACGCGGTAGGGACTGCCTGTGTCCCCCTAAATGGTCGTGCATTCGCCTTCGCCTATTCCACCTAAATTCGTTCGATACTCTTACCAGAAGAAATTGGTCACCGCCTATTATACTGAAGACTTCGATGTGAGTCTCATGGCTGTACATGTGAAGACTTCCGGAGATGTTAAGCGTTGTACCTGTGCCCAGATATCAAAGAAAAATGCTCTCGAGGGCAGGTATCATGTATTGCATGTTGTCTGCGGTCTTACTCAAATGACGCATGAACCGCCAGCATTTGAAAGGGCAGCCCGTATCAAATTACCTCCTAGCGGAGATGTAACGTTATACAGGATCACCGGTTCACTGTGGCAAATGGAGTTCATCGGCGCGGATACCTGGGAAGAGGTTCAAAAGGAGTTCGATAAGAAGACTATAATTTATTTGAGGGATTCCAGTAGCTGGTCGAAACGGTTGGCCAAGAAGATCAGACACCGATTCACTTCACCAAAGGGGACAGGGCCGTCAGAGCAGCCAAAACAAAAAGCCTCGGAAAATTCAGTGACTTCATGAAGCCAGAAATCATGGAAAATTGTTGTATACTTAGTAACAGTCCGCCAAGACCAATTCAATAGATTTACCACGTTACTGTCCACGTATGCTCAGCTGATTACACACGGGTACCGTTGCCGAGGAGGCTCAGGCCTGTTTTTGGATTTTCGTTTTTCAGATTTCCATTTCCGATTTCAAAGTTAAAATTTCCCAGATCCTGCTAAGGATTTCGTCGTTTTGCTAGCATCGACGGGCGCTTATCATGCCCGCCCTCTGTCCCGCCCTCGCGCTCGTCGCTTCCCGACGCCTTTGGTCATCGTTGGCAAACAATGAGCTCAATCATTTTGTCAGATTTCGACATTTTGACTTAATTTTTTTGATAGCTCCCCTTATAGCATGCTTATTGTATAATTATGTGCAGTCATGTACCCAAAAACATGATCATGAATTTTCTAAGGCACCAGCTGCGATTGATCAAATCAAGAATTTTGATGGATACGTACTAGTACAGATAGATCATAGATGCTTCTCCGCTAGTACCTACTGACCCCGCCGCTAGTGATGCCCTCTGAGGATCTGAATCATATGATAAAAATTTAGTAAAAATACAGATTATGTCAGTTATGAAATTGCTTGTACATATATGCAAATACTCCAGGGGAGCTATCAAAAAATTAAGTCAAAATGTCGAAATCTGACAAAATGATTGAGCTCATTGTTTGCCAACGATGACCAAAGGCGTCGGGAAGCAACAAGTGTGAGGGCAGAACAGAGGGTGGGATAGAGGGCGGGCATGATAAGCACCCGTCAATGCTAGCAAAATGACAAAATCCTTAGCAGGATCTGGGAAATTTTAACTTTGAAATCGGAAATGGAAATCTGAAAACGAAAATCCAAAAACAGGCCTGAGCCTCCTCGGCAACAGTACACAGGACAAAAAACCTAGCCTTCATCGGTTGGCAAGGCCTGAACCGTTGCTAGGCTTATAGACGGACATGCGGACATAAGAAGCGAGCTCGGCCCCATGTGCCGTTAACTTTCGCGCATCTCAGACGCGTCTCAGTTTGTTTGTCGGTCTTGTTTTTGTTATCTCCTCATGTCTGGCAATTCTGGCACCATTGAGCTCGGACTTGATGCCCCTCAATATTTATTCAGTACACCTGCTGGCCATAGACTTGCTCGCTCAATTCTCAGGCCTCAATTACCCTATGATCCACATGATGCACAATTGGAAGGTATCTGCAAAGCTGTTGACAGGACTGACATTATGGTTTTGACACCCACTGGCTCCGGGAAGACTGGATATCTCACTATGTACATGCTGTTAATGATATCTTTGGCAGCCAATCCCGAGTTAGTTGCTCCTTCAACAAAGAAAGTCCGTCAGAATCCAGTGATGGTGATGGTGTTTCCGACTAATGGGGTGGAAGAGGAGATGGTACATCATCTACAATTACTGATGAGAACTTATGCTAAATCTTGGATCTATATAGGAACTCAAGTTCAAGTCCCATGGCTTGAAGGCATTGGCTATCAATGCCAACACAGTTTCGACTGTGCGGAGAAGACCTCTGGGTGACAGCACGAGTGGATGTGTTGATGCTCTACCTATCTCCAGAGCAACTTATTTCAAACGGCTTCGCAGGTCTTCTAGAATACAAACCATTCTGGAATCGCTTCTGTGCACTCACAGTTGACGAGATCCACTTACTCTACTCATGGGGTTTAAGTTTCCGTTTTGTATTTCAACAGATCAAATTTGTTCATTCTCAGTGTCCTCCGTGGATTGTCTGCATGGCTCTCTCTGCTACGGTCACAAAGGGCCGTGTCATGGATCACATTTGTAAATTCTTAGGTTATAAACCGGGGAAGTTCCACATCATTTGCAGGTCAAACACCCAATACAATGTTCAACTCATCATTCGAGAATTCCAGAATGGGCTTGGTGGATGGAAGTTCCCACAGCTCAACTGGGTCTTCAATGAACCTCAAAAAACAATTATATTCTGCCCGACAATCACACTGGAGTTCCACATGACCATATACCTCTGGCACGGTGCGGTCGACAGGCATGTGGGTCCTCGGAAATTCATACGCATGTATAACTCACTCAATTGGCCATCGTACAATACTTAGACATTGGACCTTATGCACAATGATCCAAACCTCAAAGTACTCATATCAACGGACTGTCTTTGCGTCGGCTTCAACTGCAAACACATACGCAACACTGTTCTCATGGGTCAAGAGAAGGACGTGAATGGCTACGTCCAAAAGGTCGGAAGGCCTGGATGTGATCCAGCAGTGATGAAAGATCCGAGAGGAATTATGTACGTAACGAAGAATGTGGCGTCTGTTTCTAAAGAGGTAATAGAAGGCACGGAACCAAAGCAGAAGACTGGTGGGAACAAGAAAGGTGTCAAGATGGACATCACGATGGCACGGCTCGTGCTGTCAGATCGTCTGCCAGGACACATTGATTTCGAGTACGATAACCCTCCCGAAGACGATCCATGTTATTGTGACGGGTGCTTGCTGAAGCCACCTTCTCATCGTCCCAACCCTTGCAATTGTAGCAAGTGTTGTCCTGAATTGGTCATTGTGCAGCCACCTAGACACAAGTCTAAAGCAGTGGTACCCATGGCCGAACAACTCACGGAGGAGATGCGCACTCTGGGAATGACACGTCTTGTCAGCTTTCATGACCAACTATGGCACGATGCCGATGAAGGGAAATTCTATTTGGTCCCGCCTGTCGCATTTCTCCCAGGTGTCATTATCAAGCAGATCCTAGACTGCTACCCTATCTTACACTCGGCAACTGATCTTGACATGATAATCGGGAACAAGACCTATCTTGCACCTCATCATGATGCGCTTTGGAAGCTTATCAACACTTTTGAGGCTGACTTTATTCCGTTGTGGGAGAAAGCAGAGTTGGAGAAGGATGCCGTCAAAAAAGTGAAGGAGCTTGTCAGTAAGCGAGGACCTGGGTGAGTACTTGGCATGTCACTGGTTTCGTTCTAACCATTCTCCTTTAAACAGTCAATCTGTCTTTGATAGCATTCCCCCTCCCAACACAACATTCCAACGATCCAAGACTTTCGCCAGCGGACAGACTACTATTGTGACATCCAAATTCTACTCAGCCGCTACCCATCAAGAACCAACCATGGAGAGCTCAACAATCATGTACGTTCTATCATATTCATCACGACTTGCATCATTTGAGATATAATTATTTGCAGCACTCTTTCTCCCAGCCGGACATGGTATGGCACATGAGCTGCTGCGAAACTCAACCTGCCGGGGCCAATGTCTCCTCGATATGCTTTGACAAAGACATCCGCCATCCATTTCCAGCCACTCATGTCTGCTAATGACAGGTAAGTTTTTGTTTGATGGTATCAGACAACTTGCCCACACAAACACCTACCAGATTGGCCATGCCTGTTTGCTCCCCCAAAGGGCCCTTGGTGTCAATTGCTAGGTTGGTGTTTACATAGTTAATGCTGTATATCCCATTATTTATTTAATTTAGCACAGAACTCAATGTGAAGATGTTTGACCCTCACGCTGCAGGTTCCAAACAAAAGAGAGCATCTATGCAGACTGGAGCAAGCTCAAGCAAACGCAAGCGGGCAGCAAACGAAAAGGTAAAGCTCCATTAAGTGATTTTATAAATTTTTATTGACTCATTTGCACTCTATTTGAAGGATAAAGAAAATGAACCAACGTAATCACATGTCACTCTCATCATCGCCACAATCACCTTCTCGACCTTCTCCATCATGCTCGTCAAGTTCAACCTCATCAAAGACATCTGGGACCTCCTCATCATCATCCTCGACATCATCCATGTTGGCAGTACCACCTTCATCTCGCTCCTCAAATTCCTTTTCCCAATCCTCTTCAGTTTCAATCACTAGCTCTCCGTCAACCATGTACCGCCTGCCTGTCATCATCTCGTTGAACTCTCCATTATCATCACCTTCCAGTTGCTCTGTCCCTTCCTCGTTCTCGTCATTGAAGTTTGGTAAACCATTTAGAAGACCACGTGTACTTGCAGTCTCTGTAATCCACTTTTGCAGTGCTCCATTCCGCAGCTTCTCATAGCCTGTTGAGAAGTTATCCACATCCGCTTCATCATATTATCTCCCCTCTCGGAAAAGGTGAAGTTCTTTGTCCTTGTATTTGTTGAGTAATTTTCTGATTTCTGGTTTTGTGTGAGGTTCTGTATGTTTTCTGCTTCTTTTAGCAAGGCCGAGACCTTGAACCCATTCCTTCTTGAGTCGCATGAAGTGCCCCATGTCATTTCGCATGAGATTCCTATCCCAATCAGCATCATTATGATTCCGGCTCTCGTCTAGCTCGCTGTTGAAATGTTCTTTATTTAGGTCACCTTCAAGGAATTTTCCAGGAAGACCTTTGGGGTTGACCAGCCAATTAAGAAGCTGAGCATCCTTCAAAGCCTCACTAGACTCCCATTCGAGTGAGCAGATTTGCTCAAGAGAATATGCTGAGTACTTGGTATGTGTTGATCCGGCAAATGTGAATGTCATCAACTTGCCACAATTTTAGTGAGTAATCTTTTATCATAGATTTGTCTTTGAACTCACCTTGACACACTCGTAAGTGCGCCCAATTGCACCTTCGGAAACAGAGTATGCGGCCTCACGTGATTGTATAGTCTCATGCATGAACATCGCAGACTTTCCAAGTGTTCGATCCCCACAAAATGGTTCCTCCGGACCTGAAGTTGAGGCCACTTTCTTTTTCCCCTTGCCACGTGAGCTCTTGGTTGGGTCTGACACTAACACAATATTTTGACTGTTTTTTTCCATACCAGGGTGTATCCATGTGCTCCTGAGATTGACTGCATACGGATCATCTGGATCATGTGCGCGAAGAGCTCATTGATACGCTTGAGGGCTTGAGTACTGCCGGTTAAGCTTTTTCGCTCTTGATTCAAGTTCTTTGAGTGTCGGTAAGTTTCCAGATGTTGCCATGGCCCTGAAATGAGCAAAAAGGTCATCGGCACCAAAATCAATTCTAGCCAGTATGTCAGTCGTAATGATTTCCGAGAGATGAGAGATGAATGGACTCACCTCCAACAGTCGAGCATCCTAGCATCAAGAACCAAGTACGCCAACTGCATATATGGGTAGTAGTCAACCTTATTTAACTTGGCCGGCTCTTTACGCCCAATCTCCGCAGCGCTATTCCGAAGGGTTCCAGGTTCATCAGCAGAAAAGTATTCACCCCAGTGTGTTTCGTAGATTCTGCTAAGATCAGTCCATTCCAGATGCCATAGTTCAAGGAGCGGAATGAGGGCTAAGCTCTGAAACTCATCACCATGAAATTGCATGTACTTTTGCAGCTGGACGAGTTTCTCGTACGTCAGGCCATCACCACCTACTAATATCAGCTTTCAGAGATAGTCCCCATCTTGCTGACCCATCTGTTCAAAAAAATCAAGTAGGGCTCCCTTGAGCTCTGTGGTTTTTGTCTCGTTCTTTGCATTGGTAGATAATGGATGTATCTTGGTCTTTCAGTGAGGATTTATTGTTTTCTTGGCTCCCTTTGTCCGATAGAGCTCTGATACCATTGGCTTATATTTTGAAAACTCAGGGACATAGTGCACCAGAATCCGAAGCCACTGAAGTGCGGCAACCAATTCAGCATGGGGTTGGTCCACTAGAGCCAATAATTTGTTAATGGTGATGTCCTTCCATTTGTTTTCTGCGATCCTAGCAATGCGGTCATCAATATCCACTGCGGAAGGTTCAAAATCCTCTGCTTCGGCAACAGTCACTGCCGTTCCAACCCGAAGCTGATTGACTTTTCCCATCCTCAGATCCCTCCTTTTTGAGTAGCTCTGGACATTATCAAAGCGCAGGATTGGCCACAAATCTGGATCTCTACACATGGCTATGGTTGCTCGCACTTGGTGGTTTGACAGGCCCTCGAGAGTAGAGTATATTGTGCTGTAGACAGGTGTGGTTGCTATCCAACTGTTGATGCTGAACATTGTCCACTGAACACCACACACAAAATTCAGAATGCCTTGAATCTTGGGTAGGCGGCATGCATTGTCCGTGTAGCAGAAGTTTATTGAACTGAGTAGATGTGTACAAACCTAATAACAAGTCAATTCTGGGTGGCCATAATATTGGTTGCAAGATCATACCACTTCTGGAGGCCGATATTTCCGCACTACAATGACTCCATTTCGTTTTCTTGGTTTTGGTGTTGTCAGTTTCAGGAGATAGTGCCAGGTCAAGGGCTGGTGCCACCGTCGTGAGTCTGACATCCTCCCAGCTCAATATCTTGTCCAGAGAATTGGTTTTTGCTGACGCATGAAGTCCACTTGAAGGTCTGACTGCTATGTTCCTCTCTTGGGTAAGCTTCTTCTCGATGAGCTGTACTGCAAATGAAGTAATAGCTGGTCTTGCAGGTTTGATATCAAGAAACAGGGTAGATGCAGAGTACATGTTCTCTCCATCTTTGGAAGACTGTGGCCTTCCATCTGGACTCTGAGTCCATGCAGCGAGTATATCTGCAACCTTGTATTTTGTTTGACCCCTAAGGAATTGGCTAACCATTGTTGCTTGACGGCTGCTCCATGAGATCTTCTTACCCTTTGTGCCCTTCACTCGAAATGCAAAGTACAAGAACTCCAACAATGTCCAGTGAGCATCCTTGGTGATAGCAGCAAACACAATATTGAGCTTTTTATCAACACTGAGTTTGTGAGAGAATGTTCTGCTCTTAGTTGTTGATTCAGAGCCAGATGGTGTCGGAGTTCCCACAGTGAATACTGGTGGCCGGATGGTCTGATACTGACTCGTGTTTTGGGACCATTGGTGGCTATGTGAGTGAGGTGCGTAGTATTGGGTGCTTGGCTCCATGAGGAGGAGGCTTGTGGTGGGTGCAACAGAGCTGAGGGGGAAAGAAATTCATTTAATTGACCAGTGGAAGCCCTCTGCTGCAGTGGTGTTTGAGAAGCTGGGCTAAATTGTCTCATAAGGCCATGAAATGCATTAGAGGGAGTGTTGTTATATTCACGAGTGTTGTAGGTGCCATTTGGGTGCACCATGAGTGCAAGAGCAATAAATTTCTGATTTATGGAGGAATAATAATATAGGCAGTGTGTGAACAAATTTTTTAAATCTCGACTAATTGTTCAGCCACAGCCGCACCTGTGCCAATAAAAACAGGCCATAATGGGAGTGATCGATTGTCATCACTCAGAATATTGTGGACTGTCTAGGGGAGGCTACAAAAAACCCTCTTTCCTTCAGACAAAATTTGAAAACTGCTACAGAAAATAAATAGATTATCATTTTACTTTTGGCCACAGGAAATAGTCAAAGATACAATTAGAACAATGAATTATTATCTCAGTTGAACAAAAGAATAGGACATATTTTGATTTTGTTCCCAGGATATAATCTAATTTTGGGTTATGCCTCTGTTTGAGGTAAATAACAATTGTCCGAATTTGATTGCATCAATTGTTTTGACATGCCAAAAAAGTGTTCACTATGTTTAGATTATTTCTTGATGACAAAATCGCTAATTAGCCCTTATTTTGGCTATTTTGTCATCAAGAAATAATCTAAACACAGTGAACACCTTTTTGGCATGTCAAAACAATTGATGCAATCAAATTTGGACAATTGTTATTTACCACAAACAAAGGCATAACCCAAAATTAAATTATATCCTGGGAACAAAATCAAAATACAGTATGTTGTATTCTTTTGTTCAACTGAAATAATAATTCATTGTTCTAATTGTATCTTTGACTATTTCCTGTGGCCAAAAGTAAAATGATTATTTATTTATTTTCTGTAGCAGTTTTCAAATTTTGTCTGAAGGAAAGAGGGTTTTTTGTCCCATGTGTTAACATGTTTTGCAAGTACTTCATCTTTTTCCCTTCCATTGCACCTCCTTTCTCCCAGCAGTTGCACCCAAGATGTCCAACAAGGTCCAGGCAGATGGAGTTGGAACATATTTTGGTAGAGCAATTAGAACCTTGATTGTGGCAATTTCCAGTTTGAAAGGCGAGAGCAGTATCAGAGGTCTCTTGCTTATTCTTATATACAATCTCTTGTTCAATCTGTTCAGAAAGGGGAGTACTTTACACTCACCCACACATTTCCATGGACTCCATGAAGACTCTTAAGAGTCTCTGTGGACTCCTCAGAGAGTCCTCATGGAGTCCATGAGGACTCCACAGAGACTCCATGAGGAGTCTCCAAGGACTCCATAGTCCATTTCCTACTAGTTCCCAACAGTCTACACGGACTCTGTGTGGAGTCCATGTAGAGTCCATGTAGAGTCTTCATAGACTCCACATAGAGTCTAGAGGGACTGTCTGAAATACAGTGGATTCCATGAGGACTCTTTGTGGACTCCTCATAGACTCCCCGTGGACTCTCCGTAGACTCTGTAGACTCCAAGGGACAACCTCCCTTATATAATTTAGTAAAAAACAAATTGCAGGCGAAAATAATGGCCTCAGTGAGAGTTGAACTCGGAACCTTTCAGTAACTGTCAAACAACGCGGTAACCAGCTGAACTAACTGGGCACAAATGATATATATATTGTTGGAAATATATTATGCCTACGGCACGTGTGGGAAATAAACAGCCACAGCCACAGCCCACAACCCTCAACCCTCCCTACCATCAACAACAACAACAGCAACAACGCGCGTTGCCAGGTGAGTACCAACCCCCACCCCCACCATCACCACTAACCACCACCACTAACCACCACCATCCAGCTCAACCACCACCACCAACAACAGCACCACCAACAGCAACAGCAACAACAACCACAATGATGGGCAGGGTGAAGAGGGCGCCGACGGGCACAATGGCAACAGCAGCAGCCGCCCCCGCCTGCAACCACCACCACCCCCTACCGTCGTCAGATGCAGACGGCACACCCCCACTAACCGCAGCGGCAGCAGCCCCTGCCCACAACCACCACCACCACCAGCCGCAGCAACAACAATGCAGCAACGGCTGAGCTGATGACGACAATGGATGGGCAGGGCGACGATGAGGAGCGCAAAACAGGCGGGTGACAGTGTGCCCCCCCCCACCTCTTTTTATAAAAATAAATTACTAATCCCACCCAACACCACCTCAGGTAACAACATGCTGCGATGACGACGACGGTATGTACCCCCTTCCCCTTTAAAATTTTATATATATTACTAATCCCCACAGGTCACGACACACGACGATGGTATGTACCCAGTAGCTGCCCCCACCCCTCCCACCCTAACCACCACCATGGGGATGACACGCCAGTACCACCACCATGGACAAGGCACCAGCAACAGCCAGCCCCACTGCCCACCCCACCGGCACCACCACGGACGATGCACCACCACCACCGCCAGTGACAACACACCACCACCACCACCACTATCACAACAGGCAGCAACCCAGTGCATAATATGACACAGCACAACAACCCCCTTCCCAGCACTTGATGCGGGAGGGTTCTTATTTTATTTTATTTTATCTTATTTTATTATCTATGTTGTACCTGCCTATGTTGTAAGTAGTTAAAATAATAACATTTTTTTCATTGCAAATATCATTGTTAAGTGACTCTGCAAGAATATTAATGAAGAATAGAATATGAGTTTGTAATCAAAGTACTAACTATTACACTCCTACAAGGGTAGATTTTACAAAAACTTATCATAGTCCACCCAAAATCCATGAACTCTCCATAGAAATTGTGGATTTTGGGTGGAGTCCTCATGGAGTTCACAGAGACTCCACAAGGACTCTATGAGGAGCCCATGTAGACTCTATGAGGACTCCATAAGGACTCCACATAGACTCCATGAGGATTCCGTGAGGACTTTTAGGAGATTATGAGGACTCCACGAGGACTCCATGGAAACCCATGGGGGACTGTAAAATACAGAGAAAGGGCACTGGAATCAGTGGTTTTGTTGGAAACATAGTATGAGGTCATTTCCAAGTGAATTATGTCCACCTCACATTCAAGTGCAGTAAGCATAGCAAGCATGAACATAACATCTTTAGTGGGGACAGTTTGGGTATATATGTAAGCACAAAGATCTTGCATGTGATCAGTAGTTGCTTACCAGATGGTCACATCTTTGGAGTACAAGATAGAAAGGACTTCTTGTATGAAGCAGACCTGAGTGATAGTCCTTGCTTTTTGTGGTGAGTAATGAGGTTGGTCCATACTTAGTTGTTGCCACGGCTAATTAGCTGATGTTTTTTTAAATTGTACTGTGTTCAATCAATATTTTAGGAATAAATGTAGAAATATTATGGTGGCTAGCACCAATATGGAACTTATGTGCCAAAAAGAATATTTACATTCCGTTCAGTATCCATTGAGAACAATAAGGAATACTGTGTTTAGCCACAGCCAGATAGCCGGTTATGATAGCTGTGGCTAAACACGGTATTCCTTATTGTTCTTGATGGATACTGAACAGAATGTAAATATTCTTTTGGGGTATATAAGTTCAATATTGGTACTAGCTACCATAATTCTTCTACATTTGTTCCTAAAATATTGATTGAATGTGGTACAATTAAAAAAAAACATTGGCTAATTAGCCACAGCAACACTATCCATACTGTATGTATGCATATTGTCCAATACCAGGTTCGGCAGTTCTCCATTGGAGACATACATTTTGAGGAAGCCAATGAGCTTGTTGTTGTTCCCCACCCAATGATGATGAGATACAGGATCAGTGGTAATATCAGGCTTAGCAATGTGTCCGAAGAGGTACCCGTCGAGTTAAGATACATACCTTCATAATACAAAGCATCTTCTTGGACCATATGGGCCAGTTGTCTTTTGATAGACAGAACTTAGAGAACTTGTCATCCTTGCCAACACTACAAACATTCCATTTGGAATGCTGAGAGCAGTTACAGGAATGACTATGGCAGGCATGGCTGGAGCAACAGTAGCAAAAGTAGAAGGGACCAAAGTACCCAGATAGTGTTGACTGACTACATGACTGACTACATGAGTGTGGGCTGTATGAAAGAGCTCTCCTAGTTGATTTGGGTTCTGGTGATGCAGAGTTCACTTGGAGCTCATAACCTTTTAGAATCTAGAGAGTGTGCTAGTAGGTACTATCAGGTAAGACATAAATGTGTGTGTAAATGGAGACTCACCCTCAGTTGATATGACAGTACAACTGAGGGAGGGAGAATGTGTATGTACACACAGGAACCCTAAATACTCACTAAGATGTTCAGTACTGGGACCACTGAAAATTGGGGGTCTGGGCTGACCATGTATGGTACCAATCACTAAATTTTGGCCTCTGGAGTGTGGATCAATAGTACCATCAACCACCAAATTTTGGGTCCATAAAGTGATGTTTGATGCAAATTTTCACTGAAATTCAGGAGTTTCAGGGCAACTCTCAAGTAAATTTCTTTTTACCCTCATGACCAACATGGCCAAGGGGGCCAATAAAAAATCTAGTTGATTAGCTTCAGTGTGGAGCACTCTATTTTCCACTTAAATTTATCCAAATAATGTCAATTCCGTCCTCAGTTTTTCTATTGACCATAGTCCATTCATCTGTGAATGGGGACAGCAGCTGAAATGAAGCAGACTTTGATACTATTTTCTAAAAAATACAACCTGCCCCAACTTACTTGAGCCTCCATCCAATGTGGTATACTCACCACTTCCTAACTCTCTCTGCCCATCCCATTCTTCTCATGTATCATGCACCTATGTATGCCAACAATCTTCAGATATCCTATCAATGTCATGTATCAAGTGCATGTAGTTGTGTGCCAACAATCTCAGAAATGGCCCAATGTTGAGTGAGTGATCTTGAAGATGTGACCAATGGTCCAGCATCATACATATAAAGTAAAGAATCATGCATGTGTGAGGAGAAGATCAAAAGAAGTCCTCACCAGCCCCAATAATTTGATACTTGAAATGTGTATGGGTGCCATGCCAATCAATGCATGCAGCTGAAATACTCCCCATCACAGGTAGGGTCACCTGCTCTCACTGTAGATAACTGATGTGGCGGGTGCTATCCAGGGCTCATAACCTAACAGCAGCCAAACAGCACCAAAAGTATGGCAGGGTTGACCATGGGATGGGAGGACACAAGAACAAGGTGTGTGTATAAAAAATGAACTAGCTACATATGGCTACATGTGGCTGTGCTGTACATATGATATCAAGCTGTATACTACTAATACTTTTGTCAGTTAGCAAACACTTGCCACTTGGCTGGACACTGTCACTGGCTTACCCCAGCAGGCTAGGGGTAGCCAGCTCTGTGCTCATGGTATGATTGATAGCAACAGAGAAATAGTGATATAGAGACTTGGTCCCCTTTTCCAAGGGCCAGAGAAATGTCAATATTTTTCTCAGTCACTGCTACTGAATTACATTTCAGTTGGCTCAAAGTGACATTATAAGCACTTATTCCTGGTCCCATTAGGAACTAAGTCTCCAGAAATATGTGAAGCTGTTATATCCTGGAAATCTGGACTGCAATTATATTATATTCCGGAACTCCAAGCCGGGATTATGACTCGAACAAGCCCAATATGTTTACAGACTAATATTATGCCTACGGTTTGACATTATGCCTACATACTCTCACACCCATATGATTACTTACGGCACAGTTCATTTCTGAACTCCGGATATTAATCCCCAACTGGTTATTATTTACCACACTCGCATTTTATATTTCCCCGTACTAAGACACCACCTTAGCTACAGTTTAATGTAACTCGGAACTCCAGAACTCCCAGACCCCGCCACACTCTAGTAGTATATAAACTGTAGTTACTTCATGTACTTTCTTTAGTTCGAATATCGACTTAGATTCCTCATCCTTTAGTCCCCTCAGACCTCTGCCTTAATTCCGTTACTTATCTGACCCTTCATAAATCAAGACAAAGAGAGGTTAGAGAGGGCACAGCACATAAGCTGAAGCCGCATTGTCTCTCTTGACCTTCTTACCTCAAGTCTGGAACTCCAATACTCCGCAACCCCGCAACTCCAGCCGGACTTGGAGTAATAAGAATCTGTATGGTGAACGGTTCTTAACAGAAGCCTCTGATCACTACCATGAAGTTTCGGGTTCGTGAACCCGAGTCATTCCATTATATCCCATGTGACATTTCCCCTATCACACAACAGGCTGCCATCATGATATTCTTTCAAAAGGTTTCTACAGCGAGACACTCAGATTTGATTTCACTGTAACAAAAATTGGGGTATATGTATCGGACACAATCCTGGATACTGATATCACTTTTTGTCAAGAGAAACAAATCAAAGAGTGCGAAAACTTCTAAAATGTGATAGTATTGTGTGCAAACAGAATATAATATCATAAATGCATTATACACTTTTCAGACCCACCTAACTTTGAAATATCCTGCAGTTGCAGGGTTAGAACAACTTGTTTTATATATGTAACATAATGTGCTTGTTGTGTACAGTAATTATTTAATTATCTTTTTGATTTCCTTATAGATCACTACAGCTGAGTAAATATTCTAGCAAGTGTGACTGAATCAAACAAGATCAAACGGGGCCAGGTCTGCCCAGCAGGCCAGTGGAATCATGTATACTCTAGGTCATGTATAAATATTATATCTCAAGATATGTGTGAGTGGAAACAATGAATAACACTGATATTGATCCCAAGTTAAGCATCTGCAGCCCAATTAGGAAGGTGGGCTTAAGTAAATGGCAGATTTCCTTTTGCAGGGATTGCCGGCAAACTTCTAGCACAAATAAGATGTACCAGCAGGATCTTGGTATTTTACACGAAATGCATAATGGGGGAATGCGCATGGATAAGATCCAAAAATCATGCACACCAGGTATTGAGCCCATGACTTATCGGTCTAGCATGCGTAAACGGCGTAGGCGGTGCTTCAGACTGGATTTGGAAGGATCACGTTGCTTGCGGTCGATTTTCGGGCCCGATTGAATGGCTAGTCCCTGCACTTCATCCAAAGAAGGGCTGCAACGAGGAGGTAGGATGGAAGCCTCGTGTTGTAATTTCCAACCGGGCATTTTGGCCTTTCTTTATAGCGGGAACAAGATTATCTATCTTCTACCCCAACCATCATCATGGCTTTACACGCATTGCGCATAATCCTCTACGTTCTCCTCGTCAGTTTCGTTTCCCTTGTTGCCCAGAATTTCATACTGACTTCATTTCATAGTTCCTATTCTCTATCGTTCTCTTTGGTTTATGTGCTGCAAGACTGCATTATACTACTCATTTGCCTCCCAACGACCCACTCAACGGAGGCACGAGTTTCTACGGTTAGCTGCCTGACGATGTATTTTGCCGCCGCGCTCATCGCTATTTAGATCCTATCGTTGCTGAACTACTGGTGACATCCCTGTTTACAATGCTATGGTCCCCGACAATGTACGTTCTTTTTGATCCCTTTCACGGCTATTGACTGTGTTCCAGAGCTCATGCTGTACATACGAAATACGAGTACCGCCGGAGATATTTGTCCTCGTTTCTTTTCGAGCTCGCCGGCTTGGGTTTGTTTTTCGTTTTCTGGATAGTAGGAGCTGGTGTCGCAACAGTATGTAATCGGCTCCCTTCCTTCATGCGGAGCTAATCGTTACACGCCAAACCTAGTCACTCTGGGGGAATCTACGGTTCTGTCACCAGTACCAAGCTTGTCGGATACTCACCACATTGGTCGCCTTCGCCTGGATGGGATTCATCATGATCTTCATCCTCCTCGTGGTCAGCACACTCTTTGCTATTTCCAACAATGCGTTCCACGAGCCACTCCATGGACGTTGGGACCCAAGAGAGAGTCATTACCACGACAATAATCCTGAGATGCGGCGATCGGTTGCGTAAAGGCGGCACAGAGGACACTGGTCGCTTTGTCGTTGGATCTGCGATGAATTGTACCTTGTAAATTTCATTTTTTGCCCGATTATTGATGACATTAGAAGCACGTTAACGCGGTAGTACCTACCAATTATTGAAGGTGAAGTTGTGATATATACTTGTAATACAAACAAACACAAGATCACTCTTGTGGTTATATATCCTTCCACATCACCGGTGACAAGGGTAGCTCACTTCTCAAGCCTTATTGCACGCGATCAGCCATCCCATTGTACGCCAAATAAGCATGAAGCTAGCAACAAGACAAATAGAAGCGCATGCACTAAGTTGCTGTCCGAGGCAAATGGTAAGACCAGCACTGGAAGGAAGGTAATCGGATTTTGAGCGAGATACTTCTGCACTCCCTCATCAAGAAAGTGATCTAGGTCAGATCCAAGAGCTGTGGATCAGATAACAAAATATTATTTATGGAATACAGCGGAAATATCACATTATCTGGACCCCAAAGATTGGTCCTGCGGTGCACATAGAATAGGCCAAAGGATGATGCTTGAATTCTCGTTGGTTACTAAGGGTTTTGCAAGAGCAAGGGCATACTTGTACCTAGTCTTCGGTGAGACATAGAAGGCTTTATCGTCGGGTTTTGAGATAGCCAACCCTCTGACTGGATTGTCGGTGAGGCGAAGCGATCGCACATTCAGATAACTCATACAGTTTGGAACGGCCGCAGCGTCCAAGCTTCAAACCCGCGACAGCTTATTTCGGCACGGGATGGGTGCCAGAAGCCAGGAAATAGTTGATAGAAGATCAAGCAAGAACGGTCTGTTACAGGACCATTACATCAAAATGTGAGATAGAAGAGAGAACCGGGATGCACCTTAAAGAGCTCGGGTTCGGCGGCAAAAAATATATCCTCCCAAATGACGAGTTTAGTGGGAATGGGATTGCGCCTTTTGGCGCTAATCTTTTTTCGACTTGTTATGTAGGCCGTTGCAAGCACGGCAGGTACGAGTCCTAACTATTTGGCACTCTATCGAGCATTGGTCGGACCAACTTTGAGTTCCATCTCCTGACCCGTAACCCCAACCCCACGTCAGCTCCGCTGGTGCCGCCTTGCCGACCGGAGTAAGTTCCCGCTCGACCGATCGCACAGCCATATTGCCACGACCAGCCTTTCACCGGCATGCTCCTCAGGCTTGAGTCATGCCATTCGATCCTCGTAGCCTCGCCGCGTCTCTCAGGGCCAAATTTTACTGTTCAGGTATCTACGAAATTCAGCGGAATGGGTTTACTCTTTTTTATGGAAAGGACGAGAACGCCAGGTAAGGCATATTTCATCTTTCGCACTCTGCCATTTCCAACTCCTCATCCAGCCGGCGTGTGGATTTCCTGACTGCAACTGAGGCCCAGCTCCAGAACCTGTTCGAAGCGTGTGATGCGGTCGAGGGCTCGGACACGTCTTTTGGCACCTTGCAACCGGCTCATTTCTCGTCCAATTTCAACTTAGAGCGTTCTGGGTTAATGCAAGCCCTCCGACCATTTCTGCTGGATGGATACCTGGAAAAGCAGGGTATAGAAGCGGAGCTATGTGAGCTTAATGTGTATGGTATGTCTTTCGACCCTCTTCAAGTGTTTGGTTTTCGATTAGATCGTGTGCTCGTAGGGAAAGGCTCGCGTTCCAAAGGTGTCAAGGATGCTCATGTCAGCGAACGTATGTTCGCTTCACTCATCATTTCTTTCCCTGCTCGATACGAAGGAGGCAATATGCTCCTACGACATCTCCAAGACGAATATTCAGCGGATTTCCAGAATAAGCTCAATGATAGCTCATCCGCTCGCATCGCCTATACTGCATACTTCTGCGACGTCGAACGGACAGTTTCTCCGATCATATCTGGACACTGCGTCACATTGAGATATAACCTGTATCTTTGTGACCCTTCCGTGTCTTCGGGGTTACCATCATCCATCGCCTGCACCACTTGGAATGAGCTTGCCTTTCGTGAAAAGCTTTCTAAACTTCTTTCCGACCCATCCTTTCTTCCGGCGGGCGGGAAACTTGGATTCAGCCTCCTAAATCATTACTCAATCTCGGTCCATCAAGGCGAAGGAGATGACAGGGTGTTCGTTTCTAGTGCACTTCCACCCCTCAGAGGAATCGATGCCGTCATCAAACGCGTCTGCGAAGAATTTTCCCTTCTGGTTACCCCATGCATTGTGTATAACACCAGCCGCGCGCTCGTTATGTCTGACAAGGTTTACGTACACGAGTTTACCGAATATGACACCAAAGTATTACCTGAAAATGGCCATGATATCCTCAAGGAATGGTATAATGGGCCGATATGGGGAACGGTTGACTTGCATTGGGTATTGGAGTTGAGGTCGTTTGGGAATGATAATGCGAGCTGGGTTCCGGGAGGATTGTGCCTTTGCGTCGACGTGGGACCAACACAAAAGCGGGCCACGATGTGAGGTGGGCGATACTCACTCTTCTGATTCAATCGCTGTCTTTGATCGTCTCATAAATTCGCGCCCATCTGTCTGCCCTAGTGATTGAACTGTCATAAAATCTTTTCCCAAACATTTCGTGCCAGCGCAATAGTGAATGCTCATAGTTTCAAGATGCGGGCAAGGGTTCAATATATTTTCCCATATGTATACCACTTGTACACCGGAAAGACCTCCAGCAGCATCATCGGTCACTGCAAATAAAGTGTGTCAATAATGTGCTCGAAACTTTCCGAAAATATTTTAAACTCTACTCGAGTACACTTCAGTGAGCGCTCAAACAGTAGATGAAACTGCTGATCAAAGCCAGCAAGAACATGATACTCACCCTGGCCATGGCCACATGTGTTGAAGCAGTTTTCAACTCTTCGCCATGTAGTCAAGTAGCTGACTGTAACAGTGAGTTACAGGACTAGGTCCAGCTTGTCCAATAGAAATACATCTTCATCCTTGCCAAGCCATGCACAAATCAGCTGTCCCACAGCCCAATCCTCAATCCATCTACTGGACTCTCTCTCACGGAAATAATCAACTACTGGAAGGAAATTGGCCCAAAAATCTGATGCAGACTCAGTGAATCTCGCTATTTTGCGGTAGTGGCTGCAGTTGTATTGGATTAAAAATGGAAAATGGAAAACAACCGATGAGGTGGTAACCAACAATGCTCGCCACTATTCTATCTTGCTGCTGCGACGTTGGTTCACCTCTGTCCTTACAGATTCTCTCCTTTGGATTATTTCCACTTGCTGAGAACAATCACCATATGTAGCCATGCATTTTCCCGTAATGTTATCTGTTCCCCCAGCTGGGAATAAACCTTGTTTACCTCTCAGTTTTTGTTAGCTTCATTGACTTTCACACCGATTTCTCATCCAATTTGCTGCCACTATAGTTTACTGGTCCTCATTGTGTCCACTGAGACTGGAACCAACCATCCTCACACAAACTCCCGTGATCCTACCAGCCTCCTTTACCTTGAAAATGAACATCTGTTCCAACTTGTACGAATGTGATCGCCGCGTACATGTTGCAGTTATCTGAGCATACATGCCTAATGGGCTGGCTTGTCTGTTCACTCATTTAGTTGTGGAAGGTATGTGTATAGAAACAGAGTGCAGGCACATATCATGTATATAGGGTTTGGGTGAATCTACACATGAACACGGGACAGTTACAATCATACAAACAGAAGGGCACGTGCTCAATAGTATGATTGACACATATGCATATAGGAAACATAATTGTCTGAGCCTAGATGCTGATCGAGCAGCAGCAGGACAGATAATTAGTGAGCTAAAATAGATTCAAATTTTCCCATTAATCTGTTTCCTCAATCTTGATATGAAATGGAAGTATACCTAGTTACAAAAGGAATATAGGAACTGGATGGTATCCACTTTCAGGACGGGGTGGACATTGCTTATTTGTGCTTGTAACTTGCTAAAGATATGGACCCTCACACCCACTAGAATGGCTCATCATACCATGCTACCTACAAACAAAACCCAAATCAAATCAAACCCCACCAAATCAGTGCCAATCCCAAATATCCAAAAGAATCCCAAACCCACCTGAGTCATACTCCCCCACATAGCAACTACAGTCAACAAATAAACTGCACTATACTTTGGTTTTCATGCATCCATCACCTATTTGCATTATACACCTCCAGGCCCATAGTGATCCACATTTCTGCAATCTCAGTGGTCTTGCACCTGGCAGGAGGTGGCTTCCCGGCGCTGGGGAGGGAGGGGTTGAGCCGGGTTGTCTTCAAATTGCTCCTTTCTGTATTCTGCATGTGCAGAAAGGACAGGTTCAGTACAGGTACATGGTTGTTAGAGCAGATGAGAAGTAAGAATGAGAGATAAGACATGTCATTGCCAGGCCAACCACAGCCATTTTATCTCTTATCCCTGCATGCCTCCATCCCCTTGTGGCCTCCAATCCCAAGTCCAACCCTGACTCCAACATGTACACATGTCCTCCACCTCTAATCCCACCTCCCAAAATTATAAATTAAAAAACAAACTCACCACACAGTCCAACATCAGGCACCACAATGCCCTCTGTAAACCCCTTGAACATATGGTGGTGAATATGACCCAAAGGGGTTGGGAGACTTACTGTTTTATTTTGTTTTCATATTTTGTGGTGGGTTGGGTGTAGGTGAATCATTGATCATCAGTTTCTTTCTTTATGGTTTGTTGAGGGAGAGGGTGGCGAAAGGCAAGGGATGGAAGAGATAAGCGAAGAACCAAAATAGATAAAATAAAATGCACAGAATAATACCTAACAGCTGATAACTTCCCCATCCCATGAGCTCTATACACCTTTGATGATCACATTGATGGTGAGCGGTCTGGGCAAGGTCTGGGTAGAATGTCATGTATAACTGCTTTGACGTACACTGGTGATTCAGACAGTTAAATGGGGGGGGAGGGGAGAGGGAAGACATACCTCTATGATTTCAGGTGGTTGAGAGGGGCGAGGAGGAGCGTTGAGAGGTCTGTTGACAATATGATCAAGGCCCAACTGCCAACACTTGGGAAAACCTTATGTAATTTGGAGTTCAAATTGACATGGTTCCAAGAGGAGGCAAAGATCAGAGATCTGGATACTATGCTCCAGTGAGAATATGGCACCCTTATTGGACCCCATAATCTTAAAACCAAGTTATTGCTCAGGCTCCTACCCAGCCATCTTGAGATTGTAGGGTGGATTGTTAGAGAAGGATTCAGTGCATATTATTAGTAGCGAGACAAGTGACACATCACGATCACATCATCATTTTCCCTACTACTTCCGCACTTCCACCCACACACCAGGAATACCAAAATCTAAAGACCCTTTATAGGTAATATTACAGGTAATCCAAATATATTTGTATAAAGATGCCCATAAAGATTCACAATAGTTAATCTATAAAAGGTGGTTATAGGTGGCAATATAGAAAATATATTGAGATAGCTATAGCAACACTTTATAAAAAATGTATAAATTGTCTGAATAGAAACAATTATAAATAATATATAAAAATGACTATAAAGGAAATTTATAGAATTTCTATAAATGCCTAAAATAGTGTTCACAATAGATTACCTCTTTATAGATAACCTATAAGCAGTCTCTATGGGTGAATAACAATGGTTCTTTATTGTTCTTCACCTATAGAGACTCCTTATAGATTATCTATAAAGTGGCTGCCCATAGGTAATCTATTGTGAACACTATTTTGGGCATTTATATAAATTATAAATTTCCTTTATAGCCATTTATATATATTATCTATAATTGTTCCTATTTGGACAATTTATACATTGTCTATAAAGAGTTGCTATAGTTATCTCAATATATTTGCTATATTGCTCCATATAACTGTGTTTTATAGGTTAACTATTGTAAGTCTTTATAGGCATATTTATACAAAATATATTCAGATTACCTATAATATTACCTATAAAGGGTCTTTAGATTTTGGTATTCCAGGTGTGACAATCTCTATGATGGCTGGCATATAACATGTACAAAAAAATAGTCACATTCACGCTACAGCTTGATCATTTCTTTGCATTTCATTGGTCATGACACCCTTTCATGCTATCATCATTCCTATTATACTCCTAAACCTACCCATGAGCATAATTGATACTTTTCTTCCCTTTGAACTCTTCTGAATGGTCCACAATCAGGTTTACAAGATACTCCAGAATAACATCAACCTTGTTTTGTGTTTATTTTGTGATTTTAGGCAATTAGGATGTATACAAAAGCTTTTCAAATACATAGTGAGAGATTGGCACATATTCTGTGCATAGTAGCAACAAAATGAGTGAGGTTGAGACAAAATGATCCAGCTGTAGTGTGAATGTGGCTATTTGTTTGTACATGTTAGATGCCAGCCATTGTAGAGATTGTGGGTGGGGTTGAAGTGCGGAAGTAGTAGGGAAAATGATGGTGTGATCATGATGTGTCACTTGCCTTGCTACTAATAATGTGCACTGAATTCTTCTCTAACAATCTACCCTAAAATCTTGAGATGGCTGGGTAGGAGCCTGGTTGTTACTCATCAAAAAGTTTGATAAATCAATCACAAGTCAATGTCAATAATTCTCCAAATAATCTGTATTATTTGGAGCCCACTCATGATTTTAGCAGTTCCTGGTTGATTCATGCCAAAAGAATTACATCAGAAGACTCCTACTACATTCAAATAATCAAATATGTATTTAATTAACAAATGATCTCATTATGTGAGGCTTGGTACAAAGTTTGACAATTGGTGAATTTTGTCAAAACTGATCAGGACTCCTGGCACTTGCTATTTTGGGTGGGTGTCTCAAGGGCATTGTATCCAGATCTGCAATCTTGGATGCCTCTTGCATGGTTCTGCTAATGAGTTACTCACCTCTGTAAACTGAGCAGCCAGAGGTATATGCGTTGATATGCCTGCGATGCCTATATGGTCTGGGACCAACACAAACACCACAACAAGATCTAATAAATGCGAGTTGGCGAGTAACCCTTCCAAGAGTGATAAGATAAGTAGTGTAATGCAGTTGCGATGTCTCGATGTAGATCGCGATACTTCGATGTAACGCGCGATGTTGATGTCGAGGTTCCACGGAGATCTGACAAGTATATGTTGCCCAGATCCGAAGATACTAAAGGTATATCAAAACAGT
>KN832974.1:421238-482590 GCA_000827315.1 Piloderma croceum F 1598
GCTTGCAGAGCATGGCATCATCAATTGTAAGTTGAATGTACAAGCTCCTAGGACCTAGATCAACACTTAATTCTGTTGTAGTCCCTGGTCTCTTCTATCTGCAGTCTAGTAAGGAACATGGTGCAGCAGAAGTTGCTGCTAGGATGGCCTACTGCTCCATGCATAGAGACATTTCTCAGTACACACTGATAATTGTTCAGTTCAAGAAGAATGTTGGCAAAAATAGGGCAAAAATTGCACATCCCACTGTCTTCCAAACATATCTGGATGAATTCATCAATGGCCTGGGTGGCAGTGAGCCAAACCTACACCTAGGTCCAACTTTTTGACCATCTTCAAACAACTTCGATTTCTACATCCAACATCCAATGTGCAAGAACTAGTTGAGAATTTAGGTTAGCTGTTATTACTATATCATGCTTTCTGTCTATAATAATATGTGTTGGAATTTCAAGTGGCCTTTTGATTCTCCTGTAATCTATCTCTTGCCATTTGATCAAATTGTATGTGTATGAAATCTGTACAGATTTCTCACTAGAAGTGGTGCAGTTTCACATACATTTTGACCTCTGCTCCACAATGCATCATGTATTGTATTCCACATTTCATTTCATGGAGTAATGGAGGCTGAAATGGAAGACCATTTGTAGTTCCATTGATATTCTACCATCCCGATCAGCTTTACATAACTCTCCCTGCTTTGCATCATACTACCTTGTACGTGTTTATCTTCAGGAATTGTGCCTTTGTACAGACAACACCCTATTTGGTTCATGAGTCAACTGACTCATCATGAGCTGAAACTTGGACCAACTGTTGCTTTAGAAATCACCAGTCCTTTACACCCACCACCATGTCCTCACAACATATTGTATTTCATATTTATCTACACCCCATAACCCATACACTGACCTCCCAGTCCAGTACCTACAGGTCTTCACTCAACTGCCACGAATGGTAATGTCAGTCTTGCCAAATACACACTCTCTTATGGCCAGCCTATCAGCTCTGCCCTATATAGGGTGTTTCCTCTTCACCCTGCTTTGTCAGGCAGGAATGATGAAGTTGTTGATTGGTCAAGGGACTAAAGTTGATGCTTCAAGGTAAGCTTCCATTTTCATTCGTTTTATATCATATCATATCAAATCAAATCATTTGTCATTCATTGGCTACTTTGACTTCTTACACACTTGTTGTTCCTTCTGCTTCCCTACTTTTCACATTATCTATTGTTTGCGTTGCCATTATGACTTCCAAATACACCTATACTAACACACCAACCTTTCCCATCAATCACAGTCCTCTGGTGCTACTCCAACAAACAGCCCCAATAGTTGATTCATCAAGGTCCACCTCACTCCACATTGCAGCCGCCAACAGACATGCCAATGTTGTCCACACCCTCTTACACTGCACCCATGCTGACCGCATGGATAAACCCTAGAGAATGGGAACAATGGGATGGCTGATGTGTAAAGGAAGTGGTTGGAGAATAAGCATAGGGTTTTGAGGGAACACGAGGGGGATGCAGGTGCAAGTGCAGGTGTCCCAGAAAGCAAGCTGTATTGTGGGGTACTCACTCAAGAGCACTGGCTGCAATCCATCTACCACCAGCCCAACACACTCAAAGCACATGCTCATTCCGATAACAGTCCACACCTATAATGTCCTCTCAATCCCTTCTCCTCCTCCACCTCCCAAAGACTCTGATCAGCAGGGCAAAATGCCAAACTCACACCCTCATAATGCACAGCGCCCAGCCCTCCTTGTAAACTTGGGTCCAAATACCACACCTTTCAGTGAATTGTGCCCACACCACACAGGCCACCCAACTTGACAATGACCTAATCCATACAGGTCACCCAACATTGGCCGAAGGTGTAATTGTACCTGTGTGGCATGGGTTAGCCGAGGCTATATTGTACCCATACCGCATGGGTCAGCCAATGCTACATTGTACCATACCACATGGGTAGGCCAGTCAACCACACAATATTGTACCTGCACTGCACGGGTCAGCCAAGGCAGTATTGTACCTGTACATGGCTCGGCCAAGGGCAATGACACACAGTAGTGCTTACCATATATATCACCTGCTTATTTGGGTAATGCATTTAAATACATTTGATATGGAGCATACCATATATGCCCGGGACTCATTTTTCAATGTGAATTCAACAGTGATGTTTGTTTCATGATCAGACTACCTTATTTGGCAATTATTTCAGGAATGTTGATATAGAGCATATCATATATGTCCGGGACTCATTTTTCAATATGAATTCAATGGTGATGTTTGTTTCATGATCAGATTACCTTATTTGGCAATTATTTCAGGAATGTTGATATGGAGCATATCATATATGTCTGGGACTCATTTTTCAATACAAATTCAATGGTGATGTCTGTTTCATGATTGGACTGCCTTATTTGGCAATTATTTCGGGAATGCTTAATATGGAATATATCATATATGTTCAGGACTCATTTTTCAAATATGAATTCAACAGTGATGTTTGTGTTGTGATTGGACTACCCTATTTGGTAATTTTGACCAATGCCATTATTGGAGTGAGTAAAACCATATCAGTATATAGTATATGATATATCTCCAGGCTCTGATTTTCATCCAGAATCTGAATCTGAAGTCACAATGCCAATATTTCATCTGTGTCATATGTTAGAACCTGATTTGTGTAAATTTGGAATATAAAATATTGATTCAGATATAGCAAATGTTCCAACCACTAAAACCACTCTAATCACTGTCAGAGGGTAGCTCTATATGTCTAATATATGGCTCAAAAGAGTTTGTAACAATTCTCTGATTATTCCATTTGATAGAGGCTCACAGTGCATTATGCAGATTTTGACTGTATATTACTGATTTGCCAAGGAATATATGGCCAATATCACACTGTAATGCAGTACATGTATCACATTAGATGTTGATAGTGTGTTGCACAATGAGTATACTTCAGATATCTGAACATTGATGTGCACAAATATATAACAATGTATAAAAGTCTGAGACAACATTAAGACTTCAACTCACTTTTGCAGCATTATGTACTGGAATGTATATGAACTCAGTCTCAGCACTAATATACATATATATATTATGTAGGCACACCATTGAAGTGTGATATTAGCCATATATTCCTTGGCAAATCAGTAATATACAGTCAAAATCTGCATAATGCACTGTGAGCCTCTATCAAATGCAATAATCAGAGAATTGTTACAAACTCTTTTGAGCCATATATTAGACATACAGAGCTACCCTCTGACAGTAGTTAGAGTGGTTTTAGTGGTTGGAACATTTGCTATATCTGAATCAATATTTTATATTCCAAATTTACACAAATCAGGTTCTAACATATGACACAGATGAAATATTGGCATTGTGACTTCAGATTCAGATTCTGGATGAAAATCAGAGCCTGGAGATATATCATATACTATATACTGATATGGTTTTACTCACTCCAATAATGGCATTGGTCAAAATTACCAAATAGGGTAGTCCAATCACAACACAAACATCACTGTTGAATTCATATTTGAAAAATGAGTCCTGAATATATATGATATATTCCATATCAAGCATTCCCAAAATAACTGCCAAATAAGGCAGTTCAATCACAAAACAGACATCACCATTGAATTTGTATTGAAAAATGAGTCCCAGATATATATGATATGCTCTATATCAACATTCTCAACATTCCCAAAATAATTGCCAAATAAGGTAGTCTGATCATGAAACAAACATCACTGTTGAATTTGCATTGAAAAATGAGTCCTGGATGTAGAAGACAAAGTAAAGTAGAGATGGAAAAGGCAGACTGGCTTGTGGTGCTTAAGCACGCACATTCGGGCAACAACCTTCGACACAATGAAGGGACTGATCCTCATGATGTCTACCTTGACAAAATCTACACCTTTGACCAGAAATGTGAGTGTTGCCATCCTCTTCAATGCCTGCACATACTAGGTAATTTTGGCACCCTTGTCGCAGTTCTGTTGCAGCTATCAGTTCCTTTTCTACTGTCTGGTGACTTCTGTCGATCAGTGGCACAGAGCTGAATCAGGCCATTTCACTGTCTGCCCTGACTCCGCGGCTACACTGCCACGATACAAACAAGTAACCTAATAACATAATACCCTTTATACACTGCATTTCCCATTGCCAACTCTACAAGGATAAATCATCCACATCTAGCTTTCCTTCAGAAAGATGGTTCAGTGCTTGCTGTTGGGCTCACCAAATCTTCTGTTGCTTCATAATTACTTATCACCCATAATCCCAACAATACCACAATGTTCGCTGGGCTACTCACAAACATCGCATACCGTGACATACCATCTCTCATAATTTTAGATGATAACGAGTCATCAAAGATCTCATGGCTTCTCTTTGGTTTGATCATCGCACATGACTCAGCATCTATGGTGCGCTTGTGTGATGGGATGCACAATCCTAAGCATTGAATTGGCCACATAGTATAATTCATGAGTGCTACGTTGCTCACGCAAACGCAAATACTTGTCTGTCATTTTTGCAATGACAACTCCTTCACTGTCAATGAGCTGAAAAAGGCAGGTCACAATCGTGACTTCCTACATTACTTTCGAGGACTCGACTTCACTTTTCAAGGGAGGCGAGAAGCATCCCAATTCGGCCATAATGACATCAGTAAATTCCGACACCTGCAGGTAATAGAATGGTGAGGCAGGATTGAGGCGGGCGAATTTGTAGCAGATTTTTCAGGATTATCGGCCCGATGATATCCTCGAACAAGGACAAAAAATGATCCCGGAGTTAGTGAGGTATAATATTAACCAAAGACGCCAAGGTTAGCGAATACAAGAGACAATGTGTCAGAAAATAAAGCTTTCCATTAAAATAAAAGGGCATATTAACGGCGCTCGCTCATCGCTAATGAAGGTTTCACTTGGAATAAGCCCAAGCATTCATGTCCGGAAACCGTGATTCCCACCACCTGCATAACAATATCAATACTAACACCAAAGAATCACAAGCGAACACTGACATTGTATATGAGCTCCAGGGATACATCGTGAAGTTCCACCCCTTCTCATCCTTGTAATAGCTCCTGCAAGGAAAATCAGAAGGTAGTGCGAGATACAACATTTAGATTCCCTACCTGCAGTCCGCCCAAACACGGTTCTGCAGAGCCGCCTGCTGCTTAACGCAGTAATCTTTTTCGTGGTCGAATTTGACAACGACCTCTGCTTGTTTCTTTTGAAGGATAGGACGCGCTAGTTTTATTATGAGATTGATGGTATTTTCTATTGAGAAAAGAGCAGAAGTATGGCCTGTCGCAGCATTCGGACCTGCGACGAAAGAGATCAGGAAACTTGCGGAACTGTTTATGGCGGAAATCCTAACCTAACAGGATGAAAAAGTTGGGGAACGCAGAGCAAGCAGTGGATTTATAAGCTGAGATGCCACCCATCTTCTGCCAGTGCATTTGGGGGGTCACCCCATCGCGGCCAACGACGTTGAGAGAATAGTCTGCCATTGCAAAGCCATTTGCCAGTATCTACTTGGAGAATCAGCAGGCATTCAAATGCAAGGGGTTAAAAAACAACTTACGATAACATCTGCTGGATAGTGTTTTCCGGATTCCGTAATGACCTCAGTTGGCTGTATCATCACGATTGCGTCATTCGTGAGGTGGACATTGTCGCGGTGGAGACTCCGCAGATAGCCGGAATCGAACACTCTGCGCTTGCAGCCCACTTTGTACGTTGGCTTCAAGAGATCCCAATATTCCTTTGGCGCTGTTTTCTCGACGTAATTATCCGAGAGCTTCTTTTTCATTAGACGGTGTCGGTTACCCCGATCGTTGGTGTAGAACTGGATGAACCAGTATTCCATGAAGTTGAACATGGCATAGCGCAAGAAGACCATGAGGAACGGTACGTAGCGGAAGGCCCACTTGACCGAGGGATGTATGGTGATGTTGTTTTGGGGGAAATAAAATTGCGGCGAGCGAACAAACTGGTATATATTCTTGACTTTATCTGCAATGGCAGGAACGACCTGGGATCCGCTGCAGCCGTTGCCTATCACGATGACGTTCTTGTTTTCAAGGACGATATCTTTCCTCCACCTGGCAGTATGGGCGATTGCACCTTCGAAAGTATCGGCCCCGGGTATCGTACAAGGATTCGGATTGACAAGACCACCGACCCCAGAAATCAAGATGTTGCATTCCTGGAGAAAAATTTCTCCCGTCTGAGTATCGCGCAGCCTTACAGACCAAGTTTTGGTGGCTTCCTCCCAAGTAGCATCATCCCAGCTCATGTTGACCCTTATATGGGTGTCAACGTCGAACTTCTTTGCGACGTCTTTGATATACCGGAGGATTTCTGATTGGTCGGGAAATAATTGGGAGAAATCAGGATTCGGTGCGAATGACAAGCTGTAAAAGATGGAAGGGATGTCAACGGCGCATCCTGGATCTAGGTCCAAATTAGCTTGTACAGCGCGATACGTATGTGTGAATATAATATACAACTCACATACATTCGCCCACCAAGTCCCTCCAAAATCAGGTGATCGCTCGTAGATGACATAGTCATGCAGGCCCAGCTTGCGCTTTAACTGAGCCCCCATAGCAACCCCTGAGAAACCTGCACCGATCACGATGACAGGAATATGCGGAAGCTGGGTATGCATTGTCATAAGCTATCGAGAGCGAGGGTACGATCTGAGACCGGACAACTGCAGTTACCGCTCTGCCGTGTGTGACAGTCACGGTGACCCAGAATATCTACTAGTTCATACTTGGGATTACCCCTGTATTTCCCCTACCATGTACAAAATGAATAATCCAATGGAGGATGAACCGTTCTGTACGAATGCAAGCCTGTTAACTGGCAAATAACCTGATCATACGTTTTCAACAGACAACGATGACGACGACGCAGTCGGCGAGGATGAATATACGAGAAGCGAAGACTCCGACTCTGAGTCTGAGTCCGAGTCCGAGATTGAAGGCATACAACAGATCAGCGACCCGAATGATCTAGGCGATAACACTCCCGAAGGAACTGAGATTGAGATCGAGGGCGACTTCGAGTACGTCTGCACACATCTCCAAAAACATTTTAACAAATCTGATTGTGACAGTATATTATAGTCGTCTTATTGCCAATATTCGCGTATCAGATGGCGCGTCTGGGTCCAACATGATGACGCGGGACTGGGATTTCAATATCGAGGAGAATGAGGCTGAATTCCGGGACGAACTGCGAGCTGCGTCTGGTATCGGACGCAAACGACGGAAGGTGCGCCAATGTTCAATTCACTCTTCCCAACACATTCCTAAGTAATTAACCAATAGACGGGCCGTCAATCCGGTCCTGTCCTTTCACAACAAGTCAAAGCCTTAGTAGGCGAAGGCAATCAAGCCTACGTCGATGCCGACATCCCTTCCGCTATCCGCATAATGCAAGAAGTCATCCGCATTGAACCTCGCGCAGCGTCTGCGTGGGCTGTCCTGGCACAATGTTACTCGGATTTGAACGAACCGAAGAAGGAACTTCAGCTGAGGATTATGGCGGCGCACTTGAGGCATGATGCGGAGGAATGGGAACGATTAGCTAGGAGTTCGAAGTGAGTGAAGAGTTGTTTTGAAGCTTTGAGGCTTTGCTCGTGGACTGATTGCTTGGCATTTGTAGGGACATGGGGTATAACCAACAGGCACTGTACTGTTATCGTAAACTCTACAGCCTCGACCCAAACAACGTTGACGCGCTCTGGGATCGAGCATCCCTCGCGAAGGAGATGGGAGACCTACGAACGGTACGCAGAAATCCAATATCATGAAACAAAATATACCATGACCTAATTCATCTACATGCAGGCCCGTCACTCCTACCTTGCGATTCTCAAACGTTTCCCGCACGACCTAACAGTCCTCTCCGAACTCCGACCCCTCCTCATCGAACTAAGCGACCTCCAAACCTGCGCGACGCTCTTCCAATTCGCATTCGAGCACTATTCCTCCGTTTTTCCTATCCCCTTCTCCGCATCCGACCCAACATCCATATCAAGTCCCTTCGCACAAATGGAAGTTCTGTGCTTGACTGACTTGTATAACACCCTCGGACAATACGAACACGCTATCCATGCTATTAAGCGTGGTTGTCGATGGTTGCAGGGACGGGCGGCGGAGAAGTTCTGGGATGTGTGTGAGGATGATCGGGAGTTTGATTTGACCGAGGGTACAGAAGCGAGTGCTGGGGAGGCGGGACTTGGGGCGGGAACCCATCGAGAGAGGGAAGGAGATGTTAGGCCTGGTTTGTACCCGCTTGATGTGAATGCTCGGCATCGACTGGCAATAGCCAGAATCAAGATGGGTGATATCGAAGAAGGGAAGGTGGGTGCTTTGTCTTATCTTTCTTCGCATTTGTGCTGAACGATACTGCAAACGAACTTGTTAGATGCATGCGAATATCGTACTCTCCCAGGATCTTCTCGACTACTCGCCTTTATTCGTCGAGATTTCCGACGCTTATTTCGATCGGGAGATGTACGCCGAAGCCAGTCCGCTATATGAGCTTCTTGGGGAGGACGCTGCGGTATGACTTTCGATTCTTCTTCCTGCGTATATATAACTAACACTGGTGCTTTAGACAAGCAATTTTGGTATACTTCTGAATGCGGCAGCCTGTCGGCGTATGCTAGGCAATATGCGCGAAGCGGTGGACCTTTATAAAACAGGTCAGAAATGCTTTTCATTCAAAACGATGGTTTTACTCACGATAATCGTTTGAATACAGTGATTGATGCTGATCCGACCCATAACGAAGCGAAGATGAAGTTGGCCGAGTTGTATGAGATAATGGACGAGCCAAGGAAGGCCTTGGATTTAGTCTATCAAGGTAACCAATGGCGTTCTTCGTTATAATTAGCTACTTCAGCTTCAGCTTACGGGTCACGTCTAAACAGTGATTGACTCACGGGGGAGGAACAAGAACCAAAGAGAGCAAGGTGACACCTCTCAAGCTGGGGGTGTTGCCCATACGTCCTTATTCGAAGAGACTCCACGTAGCAAAGGCCGCACACCTTCGAGAAAAATGCAGAAGCTGACACCTGCTCAACTAAGGGAACTGGAGGAGCAAAAAGAGAAGGATGTACTGCGTGGATATAAGAGGGTGGAAGAACTGTGGCCGAAGATGCTCGATAAAACTCACACCGAGCCGGATAGAAGTCGTGAAGAAGCAGAAAGGGAGTGGATTTTCGAGGCGGAGAAGTTGGTTGAGATGTTTAGGGAGACGAGGATGTTGTTCCTCTCTACGAGGGTGCGTTTATTGTCATCTATTTCTGTTTGTACAATTTAAAAGGCTTACTGATATGTATTTCAGAACAATCCATTTCGCGGGATGCTACCTCGCAAGCCTGCCGTCAAGCGGGATGATCAAGCAGATGAAGACCGCATGGCGTCGCGTCTGGAACTCATGGGTAAGCAGACGTGGATGATTGGCAGTGCTTCTATTAGTCATCTAACATCATAATTGCTTACATACAGAACAAGTCAACAATGCCCGTAAATCGAAGGATAAGGAGGATAAACCGACCAAAGTAGATATTTTCCGCGGCGTCTCTTTTGATAATTGGCTGAAGCTGTTCATGCAAGTTGAGTTTGACTAACGTGTTTATGAAGACCATGAAAATTTATCATAATTGCAGTACTCTTTCCAGCTCACCAAGCGCGGACAATATGAGGTAGCAGATGAAGTTCTTCGCCACATCAGCTTTTCTAATGCGTACCAAAGCCTCGGAACTCAAGATACGATACGATATGCGTTGATCGGTGAGCATTTACATTTTTAGCGATGCGATGCTATATCGACGTCTCTCAACAGCTTGTGCGATATCAACCGGGCGATATCTTGTGGTCGTGGAGCAATGCCGTAAACTGATCACGACTCATCAATTCAATAATGAGCCCATAAGGATTTTACTGGCAAGCCTTGCAAGCGGGCTGCGACCAACCGATTCATTTATCGTCTCAACGCTACAAAAGCATATGCTTCGAGAATTGAAAATCAATGACACTGCAGTTAAGAATCCAGAAACACTGCGCTGGGTACCAACCAACCGGCGATATGCTGTTACAGGCCCGAAAGCTGGGGGGGACGGCGAGGATCCTCCTGACGATGATGATGAAGCTCTTCAAGACGAGGGCAGCGCTACGTCCGGCGAGAAACCAAACGTTCCTTGTATGCCGACCAAGCACAACCCCATCACTGTTACAGTATATGGCCAGATGTGCGCCAGCGCGAAAAGCTATCAGAGCGCTATATGTATGTTTCCATGTCCATTCCCAGGCGGTTCAACGGGACTTATTTAAATTTAGTCTATCTATTGCATGCATACGACTACTCCCCAGAAGATCCCCTGATATGCCTGAGCTTGGCCATCGCTTCGATTGGACGTGCGATGCAGCGACAGTCTGATAACCGACACCATCTAATCACCCAAGTACGCTTTGGGGCAGCTCGCTAAGACAAACTTACTAATCCTCTCTACCATAGGGCATGGCCTTCTTGTCCCGCTATCGTGCTCTTCGAAAATCGTCGCCGAAAGGCATCGACGAGATCGAATTCAATTTTGGGAGGGCATTTCAGCAACTAGGTTAGTTCGTCCTGCGTCCAATATAGCTGAAATTGATGATGCTCAAGGTTTATACTCGCACGCCGCACAACATTACGAACGTGTCTTTGAGCTAGCGGAAGGAAAGCCATCGGATGTAAGCTGTTATATGAGTGCACGCAAGAAGCCATGACTAACCAATACCTATTAGGACCCTGGTCTGGCTCGAGAGGCTGCATATAACTTAGGTCAAATTTATGTGATGACCGGTGCAATCCCACTAGCCCAAGCTATCTACCGAAAATGGCTTTCTTTTTAGTCTCTGGCATTTCAATTTTGTATCAGTAGCGCTATAATTTTTCTAGTAGTTTGAGTCGCCATCCCTTTCCCCTTAATGGCGCACCGCCTTCGTGAATTATCATCGATGTATATCGGCGTACTTTGGCGCACGACGTACTTTTCAGCGCGTATATACCCATCTGGACACTCGAGACATCAGGGTCCAAATTCCGACTTGCTTGCTGCAACGTCGGAATGGTGTTGCGAGTCCTGGCCTACAGGTCTTATGAAACCAGTTGATTATATTACGAAACTACTTGGTACCATCCCATTTGACCAGACGTTTATGCCAGCGAAACTTCTGTTCGTTGGGCAACTAATTAACCAGCCCCGCAACGAAGCCTCGGAAACAATGCCTCTAGCCAGAGTGAAATACATCCTCAAAGAAGTCCGATAGTAAAAACTGCTCTCTGGTCGCGCAAACGGCAGCCGTATGCCACAGCCAGTAAATGAATTGTTGTACACTAATAATGGTCGGCCATATCGAAGGGCACAGTGGTTCAGCTCGGATCTTCACTTTCAATTACATCAGAAACAAGGAACGGAAAAGTTGACGGACCAATTTACCTGTCATGGCCGAGAATCCCAACTTAAGCTTGGTTTGGGCAGATGACCACTCTTGAGCTCATAAGGGTCGTATTCGACCGAGAATGTCTGTTCCACGTGAACTTGTACAGCTGGTGTGACATCCCCGTTCGTTGAGTTTCATATTGAGCAAAACAGTAAAAAATTCGTGATACCTCGTGACGATTCAAGATTTCGGGAAATAATAATGCCGTCCGGGGTATTTGACTCAGTAGCCAACTCTGAGTTAATCTCAGAAACACAGTGACAGCCGAAAGAGAGGGAAACGCACCTCGGAGATGAATAAGAATGCGCTGGCTCATTATCCAAACCATGGCGTACCCTAAATTGGCCCTGAGAATGCAACAATTCAATTTGCTTGGCTGACTCTGGCACTTGTTGACGACTCACGCTGAAGACTGTTAATTAATCAAGATTAGTATTTGCCAAAGAAATATACAAAATCACTGACCTGAAGAACAGGACGGCTCTTTAGATAAAACACCATGTTGACAGTATTTGTAGCTGTGACGCACTCATTAATGGGGAACGTGATTTTCAACGATGATCTTTACCAGTAAGAACAACAAAATACCCTAGGCCATCGTAGAACATGCTTTGATGACGTGAGTGAGGACACGACGTAGACACAAGAAACCACCCACATTTTGGGCAATCGCGAGAGTCGTTTATCTTGTATATTCATGTTGAACAAGAACACAGTTGAAATGGTCATAGCCACAAGGTCATACATCATCGACAGAAGGTGAAAAATCCACACAGACAAATGAGGACCGCTGTTGCCGGCCCAACAGTTGCCCTTGAAATCAAGTCACGATCAGCTTGCTAGAATAGTGCTGTATGAACGAGATACACTTACATTTCTAGTCAGAGCTAGAGCATATATAAATACATATAGTGGAGCTTGCAGGAAATGGAACTTACGGTCTCGGTGGAAAAGATTTGTGAACCATTCCAGCATAGTGGTAATGGCAAAGGCAGTGATCATGACCCACTTTACCCACGACCTTCGTCGAGCGATGTTAACAGTCCTGCATAGGAAGATGAGATCGTGATCTGCAGTCAAGGTGAAGATAACTCACCTGACTCCCAGGATTACCTGCGATATCATCGTCTGAACAACTAGCAAGGAATACAACACATATTGTTCTCACTTTGTAAGGATCTTCAAGTAGCGAAGGAGTAGATACCTTTCAACACGGGAGCGATCATATAGACCCGACTGCAGCTCTCCTGTGTAAAACTGGTGGCGAACCAACCGTAATTACCTGTGGTATAGCTAAGTCGAGTTATTTATTACGATATGGGGCCGAACACACTGGCGATGAGGGTGAGAATGCTCATATATCGGATTAGAATAAATAGTATGCATGCGACACTGGACAGTCCAGAGATATAATGGCTTTTTTGTGATCCACAGTGGTTTTTGACATACCTCAGACGTGTAATAGAGCTCTGACTCCTGTAAAGCCGCCATTCGGCTGGCAAAGTCAAGATGTAACTATGAGTGGTCGTAGCATCAGTGCACTACCCGCGTTCACCAAACAAATTCGATACTCACTCATACAAAGCAATGGAAATAGACGCGATACGGAAATACGTATCCGATTGAGTATTTGCCAGGCCTGGCATAATGCACTGATTCCTGGGGAATCAACTTATCAAGAAGCATGATGGACCAGCAAAATATAGCGGGAGTTGTTTCAGACATCCCCGTTTGGACTCCAGTGGAACATAGACCATTGGCAGCCGTCAGATAAGTGAATACGAGGTACGATCATGAATCGTCCAGGTAAACCCATTTAAAAACCAATTATGCCGTAAAAACATTATTTTGATCAGAACCACGTGTTTTGGCAGAGCATTCTGAACTGCGGCGTTCAACTGCCGCTACATTCGAGCGTTTGCCTGATGGCTAACACTTATAATTTTAGGCAACTGATGTTGGTATGATAAGACTTATGTAAGTATTACTTATCAGCGCACCACCGTGACATACTCGTACAAACACAGGTGCACATTCAACCTGAGTTCACCCCTTAACTTTCAAGATGGCTACCTTAGAGTCTATTGTCGGCACCCACAATGTTGCTGCATGGAATGCAGGGCAACTGCAAGACCAAAAACCGCTAGTACAGTTTTATGATAAATATTGGGTGTAAGTATGAAGGCAGAAGTAGATGACTGGCGAAAATCGGTGTGAGATGAGAATATGGACGTTGACGACAAAGACGACGCCGCTGAAGAAGGACAAGGAGAAAACGACGATAAAGATGAAGATGCAGAAGGTGAAGAAGAAGAGGAAGGCGGCGGCGGCGGCGGCGGCGCCAACGACTTCATGGATGGCTGCTACGACATCGACATCGATACGATAGAGGGTTCGATCTGCCGCAGTGGGTCCATGATGCGTGCAGAATACATACGGATATTCAACCACATCGCGGAACTTCACGACAAACTCATTTCATCGAAGTGCAAAGACAAAAAATCTCATTGTGTCGTCCTTACCGGCCAACCAGGTATAGGTGCGTACAGCTGGCCGAACTCATTCGCCTATCACCTACCTATCACCATTGAAAACTATATGCGCATAGGCAAAACAAGTTTTCGGATACGCTGGCATGCGGAGGTGTTGTGCCGAAAGACGGCCATTCGTTTTGTATAAAGAGGAAGTGCGCTATTTGTTTGTGGAAGAGGGAGTCTTCCAAGCACCCTCTACGTTTCTGTCGAGTGAATACCGTGGATTTGTCTGGACCCTAGTAGACGCGGACGAGGCTCAAAATGGCGTGCCGGAGAGACTCGTTCCGAGCAACACTGGGCATTTTGTCATTTACTCCACGTCTCCGGACTGTTCACGATGGTCATGTGTACACAAGACCATCAGGGAACGTGTCATCGTGATGGACCCATGGACCTGGAAGAGAGAGATTAAGCGAGCGTAAGCTTTTTGCCTCACCGCGCTACTCTTTAAATCCATTGCTTACGCGTTTTTCGGTGTTCCCAGTGCGCCACTAAGGCTTGATGAACCCGATTTCGATCGTATTAACGACATATTTTATGAGTTTGGCCCTATTCCTCGCTTGTGCATCGAGTATAACAAAGAAGAGTTGTCAAGATATAAGGTCAAGCTCACAGATGCATTGTCGGATCTTACCATCAGCAAGCTTACAGGGTTGATTGAAGGAGGCATTGGGCTCAGTATGAATGCTGTTTCCCACAAACTCTGCTTGGTCGAACCCGATTGATGTTGGGCGTTTCATGGTCGATATCTTACCAGTCACGACATCCGTCGGATCAAGAATCGCTTTTCAACTCAGGAATGCCGAGCGTGGCGAATAAATACGCTTATACAGACACCTCACTTCTCTCCCATCGGCCAAGAAACTGTCAGGCAATGTTTTCGAAGCCTATTGCCAACAGCGCTTTAGTGAGGGTATTCGGATTGAATTTTTCCCGATGGTCCGTATGAAGCCTTCTGGGAAGATGACGAAGGCGACCCGCAAGCCTCAACCCCGATGGCATACCACCAAGTTGTTTCCCTCATTGAAAGAAAGAAAGAAAGGCTGCTGTGAAACAGAGGTCATCTTTCGACGTGCGCCCCACAAGCTGCTTCGAGTTCACCTCGGGAGACTTGGTTAGAAGGAAGCTGAAAATCCAGCCCAACATCTACTATTCGCCGGTGGCCCCCAACCAAGAAGGGTTTGATTCCTTCATCATGTATAATAGCATATTCTACCCAGCGCGAGACAATTCAAGGCGGTTCATTTTCGTCATTCCCGGGCCGGCCCACACCCACATTGCCCGGTACCAGCATCCAATGTAAAAAAGCTTGCCCTCTACTCGACAGAGATAGCTATGAAATAAATACCAATTCACACTCCCCTTGATTGTTCCGAGACTCGTTTCCTATACGGTCCTTGGCCACTCAAGACTTCGACTTGGAAGTAATAAATAACTGCGCTTGCTCACTTGGCTATTTTATATCAAAATCGAATGTGCGTATGTACAAGAGCAATAAATAAGGATCATCTGAAACGATGTCTATCAACACCAGAATAAAATTTTGATGCACAACATCAAGAAACCTTCACAGCCCCCTGCACCCCAAGTTATTCAGCTGCCAATGCGGATTTAGCTCCCGGTTTCCTATGCTCCGGGATCTCAGCATCCTTTGGTTCATCTTTATCGACTGGCTCTCCGATATACGAAGGGAACCTGCAAGAACAAAAATATTATGTCAGCGTCGTCCTCTTATATAAACGGATGGGGTTATATCACCTAGGCACACCATCCCTGGTCAGTTCCTGGAACCGATATGTAATGATTGACCCGATCTTTGGGGGGTTCTTGCGCTGCTTGTCGGAAAACCCCGTGCCGACATTGAATTTCTTGCCTGACTCCATCTCGCATTTGAGTGCACCAGTCATGCCTGCGAGGCGTCCCTTTCCTGAAACGTATCCGGTGACACGTGCTTCGGCATCATAGAATGTCTGTGCAAACATGTCAACGAGGTTAGGCGGACATAGCAGAAGAGAGACTGAATATGACACGTACCTTGATCTTGAGCAGGGATGCCGAACGATGACCTTCATACAGACTGTGAAGTAGAGCATCGGCGTCAGCTGAGAGATTGACAACTGATGTTGTATAGAAAAGGACGAACGATCCCGGCTTCCTGAGCATCAGTCCCTCCCCGCCCAGAGACTCGATCTCCTTGAGCTTATCAAGGACATGCTGCCGATCCTTTGCTTTCTCATGCTCAACGAGCACAACTTCCGCGCATGCATGCGAACCCTCAGGACCAAAAAGCTCCTTGAGGAACGACACGCGATCTTCGAATGGGGAAGTACCACGCGAGGGGATATCGAATATCTGAATGAGCCGACATCAGCAATGATGGATGTCAGGAAGGTAAACAAGTACCTGGAAAGTGATGCCTTTCCAATGGGGCGAGTTTACCGTCTTGACAATGGACACGGTGGACTGAAATTCGCCACGACCGCTGAAGAGTTCACCATCGAGGGTGACATCCGTAGGAAGTTCTAAAAGTATGATATATGCGTGCATCAGTATTTGAAACGACTCTGGTGTGGGAAGTGAGCATACTGTCCAAGAGCCACTGTGGCGGCGTGAAAGGATTGCCAAGGCGGCTGATCATGCGCTTGCCGTCGTAGAAGGTCCTGTCATCGAACATTGATTGAGCTTAGCATTTATAAAGGGCGGGCGCAGATGGCGGATACGTACCTCACACCATCCAATTTTTCGGAGATCCACCAGCCCGTTGGATCAGCACCCTTCTCCAAGTCCCACTTGTTTGCGAGGAGCAGTGCAGGAGCACCTTCGCCCTTGCCAGCATCCTCATCGTCCTCTTCCTCGTTGTCGTCGTCCTCAGCCTTCTTGAGCTTCTTGGCCTTGGCCTTTGACACGGGTTTGCCTTTAGCTGGGGGCCCATCCGGGTTCTTGAACTTCATGCGCGCCTCTTCATATTTTTCTCCGAGCAGAGATTTAAGGTGCTTGCAGCTTCGTGCATTGATCGGCACACCGCCCTGTTGCAAATTGTCAAAATTTGGTTTGCAACACTTGGATAAAAAGAGTAGACGGGTCAAACCTGGTTGCGCCATGCCTACTCGGTTGCATGATGAATGAGAATATTAAGCATCGGGCTGTGATACGAAGACTTACCGGACAAGTACTGTACAAAATTATGCTTGGGTGAATATTTACTGGATAATGCTTGCTTCACTCACCAGTAATAATGGTCCCAAGTACGCTTGACCTTATAGGTGGATGAACTAGGGAGAAGATAAATAAGCAACATAGGTCTTTACAGAAATGATACCCGTACCTTGACATGGAGCTGACCTCCCTTTCTGCGCCATCTTCGAGATAGACATTTGGTTTGATGCCATTGATTTCGGCGAGCTCGTCAGATGACTTGACACCTTCCATACCCTCATCTTCGTGTTTTTGTTCGTCTTTGATCTCTTCATGATCATCGGGTTCTTTCACAACGGCCTTGCCTTTGCTTCTCGGCGCAGGGACGCCCCTCATCTTCTTCGTCTTTAGTTTTTCTTCTTGCGCCTCTTCCGCATGATCTCCATCGTCATCGTCGTCGTCATCGCCTTTCTTACGCTTCTTCCCGGCAGTTGATTTCGCCTTGGAAGCTGGTTTCGTCTTGGAAGCAGGGGCTTTGCCTTTGCTTGGTGGCGGCCCATCCGGATTCTTGAGCTTCATCCGGGCTTCCTCGTATTTTTCGCCAAGAAGCGACTTGAGGTGTTTGCATGATCGAGCGTTGACAGGTACTCCGCCCTGTGGAGTTCATACTAGAGAAAATGGAGATACATAGAACCAAATGGACAAACCTGATTACGCCAAGCCTGTCCCGAAGAAAATCAGAATTGGATCGTGATGGCAGATGTCATAACTCACCGGACATGTGCTAAAGGGGATACAAGGTCAGACATAGTACAATGCGCTGGCTGGGTCATAGTTCTCACCAATAGTAATGGTCCCAGGTGCGCTTGACCTTGTATGTGGAAGAACTGAACGACGTCGGAAACGATATACGTAAACGTCTTGGACCCCTGAAGAATGCTCGATACACGCCTTGAAGCAGATTTGACATCTTGTTCTACTCCGTCTTGAAGGTAAACGTTTGGTTTGATCCCATCGATTACTGCCAATTCATCGTTGTCAGACATTATGGCGACGTCAAAATTTGCCTATCGGCGATTTCCGTTCATCCTTTTACGCGTCATGTGATATCGGGATATGCGTCATTTCAAGATGCCCATTTTCGGCCATTTTGAACCAAGGGTTTTCCCTCGGCTCGAAACGAAATGTACCTAATATCCTCGACCAAACAAATATATAGCTTGCACATGGATTAGGTGGTGAACTCCTTATTAATTATTTTTCTCGTGCGTTACTATTTACGCACAAAACCATCGAATTCTTATTGCTCGGAGTCTTGGACCCATACGCCACCCGTGCCAAATCAGATTTCAACGGGTCACAGAAATGCAAATGATTCCGTCTTGAGCACGTATATAAATTTACTGTAGATAGAATATCTGTAGGAGAACCATGACCTCTTTGGAATGTTACACAAATATACTGTCCATTATGTAAGATTTTGGACTCGCCCACCTCTGGTAACTGGCTGATTTTTCAACCCATTAATTCCAAGCACATAAGGGGCATTCCAAGCACACAATTGCAACAAATATTTTACATTGGCCAGCCCCAAATGGCCAGAATTATTGTGGCACCCCATTCCTGATTTCCCAATGCCAAACCACTGTTCTTGTAAGCTTGGCTTACCTAATTTCCCATAATTAGCATATATACAATTCAGAGTACTGAAAGTTAGACTTTCAGTATACTTGCCTTTTGGCGTAGTTGTACTAGTGGCCGTTTTGTCTGGTCTTCTTACAGTTCTAAGCTCATTCCTACATTAAATGCTAAAATCCCAGAGCCAAATTGCATATTTCATGGTTTGTATTTGGCCCTTGTGATCCTACTTGGCCCAATACTGAGACCTGCTCTTCAATCCCCATATAAATTTTCTCACAGCAGGGTCACTTCTAAGTAATTTTTTATGGCAAAAATTTATGAAGAGAGTTCACATGGAACTTTCCCAGTCTTAGGATCAACTTTTTCTTACCTTTTAATTGTGCTCCATTAATCTGGCTGCCCCCAGGTATGCCTCTTTGAAAATTGATGTTGAGAAACAATCCAGATAATTGAGATTCAAACCATTGCAATCTTCCTCCTCTTCTCCCTTATTTCACTTTTTTTACAACAATTTTAAGTCTGAAATTGAGAAAAAGACTTAAACAAAATGCTATTTCCCCTCCAAAAACAGCTCCCATGACCCAAGAAGAGTGAATTGAATTCTTGAATTATTTAGGGTGATCCCTAGCTCAAAAGTCCTTGAAATACCTGGCCCTCATGTTTGCCATTGATGAACATGTCTTGCAGAAATGCAGGTGTTCATCACATGATTTATTTGGTCAACTTGGTCATGTTCAGTCTTTGGAGCCGCCCTTGGCATTAGTGTTGTCTCAACCAGCTTGGGGATTTTTTGTAATTTGAAAATAACCTGCCGCTATATGCTCCGATTGCTTATTGTTGAGAGAGGACCCATCAACTTTTGAGGTTCCGAATTTATGTGAATATTTCCAGGATTTTATGAGATATTCACATAGATTTGAAACCTCAAAAGTTGATGGGTCCTCTCTTAACACTAAGCAATCAGAGCACATAGGGGCAGATTATTTTCAAATTACAAAAAAGCCCCAAGCCAGTTGAGACAACACTACTTGGCATCATAGAGCTGCCACATCTTCACAGCTAAGTCCTACTCTCTATCCCTACTTGCTGTTGCCCATGTCTCTAGTTTTTTGACAGTCCAGCAAGAGGTATGCAACAATAGATACCAAGACACAGGGTGGGGGGGTCACCAGAGCTTGACTCAAAAATCTGACCCAAATTTTATTTTGTTTCAGAATGCTACAGTAAGCCCAGTAGGCATTCCAGTGCAGTTTCCAGCCATGCACTGCACCTTTCAAGTGGTTTTCCATCACATTTTCCCTTATGGGAGGTGGCTGGTGGCTCTTTTTGGTATTTTCCAAGGCTCCAAGTCAGCACAATGGCATGTACTATTGTGTAGTCTGCTTGTACCATATTTTCAGTACATAAGTTAGGAACTTGTCAGACAGTCTGCCCTACATTCCCCTTGATTGATTACAAATTGCACTTTACCCAGCACTTATTGCTTAATTTCTAATAAATCTCCTCAAGTCTCTTCCATCCTGTCAACTACTGTGGCCTACAGGCTTTCCAAAGCATCTCTTCTGCTCCCCAGAGCCTTTTCTTTGCTCTCAGGAGCCTCCTACAGACTTTCCCCAAACCACCTGCCTAGTTTGTGAGTACAGCATGCTGCTATGCCCCATCCCTGGAAGAAATTTATTTAAATATCCAAAAGTGGATAGCTGGAAATGGGAACTTCCCACGGAAATTGTGGGAATAATATACTGCATATAGTAAAAGGGAGGGGGGTCTGAAGGCCTTAGCCTGAAAATTCGACCCCATGTAGAGGACTTTTTTCTTGCATACCTCTTGCAGTCCAGTATAGATTCAGGCATTGACAACCCCAAAGCTCAAGATCTTCAGAGGTTATCAAATTTTATGCTTCTCATCTTCAGGTAAGATTGGACAGACTCTCATAAAATACTAATAGAAAACTTAGACCAACAGCAACTGTGCATTGAAGTGCTTCAGCATATCCCAAGTGCACTGCACAATGAAAAAGCTATACATTTTTATTGGCAGCTTTCAATCAGATTTAGATTGCCAATAGATCTTGGCTAAACCATGATGTTTGGTTCTACACATATTTATTGGCCAGTTGGAACAATGACAGAGCAACGACTATGACTTGCATTCAGGAATGATTCTTCACAATGAATTACATGTAAGAGACCACTCACCATCTAAATGAAACACACTGAACAATTAGACCTTCATCCTCAAGCCATTGGAATTCCTTGCTGAGAATCTCAAAGCATTGTTGTTCATTGAATCCAGCTGCATATGCACATTCTGGGTGACTTAATAGGCTGTGACAATCATAATGAGTGCTTAATAACACATTTCTTCAAGCCACACATGACAGTTGGATCAAATTGTCTTTAATTGCCCAAGAAATGATGTCTTCGTCTCTGTATAATTGAATGAATAGCCTGGTCCAAAGGCCTCTGCCACATCATTCAAGGTTGGGTAGCAGAAATCTGGAGTTTGCTCCCCAGCAGGTTCCCACTTTTTCATTGATGATGGGCATGCGAATGAATCAGCTGTACAGTAATACATATAACTAGGAATAATAAAGAAAAAGTAAATGAGAAAATGGGAGAGGAAGGTGGAGTGAAGCTCACAAATGAGGCAAGCAGAACTCTGATACTGGCGGTGCCAATGAAAGATCAGTGATGCCAGATCTGTAGTCCTCAAAAGGTGCAGAGGCCTATGAAACAGCTTGTACCCAGCTTCACTTTAGGAACTCACAGTTACACAAGCACCTTAGCTAGGGTCTTTATTGGTCAATGCACAAAGGGTGTGAGAGATGGCACAAAATGAAATATTGTGTGTCATACCATCAGCAGGGGTGTTTAAGGGATCAAGCATGTCAAGAACTTCAACACCTAAGTGGATTGGGGCTATAGGAGGTAAATATTCATAAAAAAGGTGTATCGACATCAAGAAAGCACCCCCACTTGTTCAGAAAGGATTGCAGAAGAACTGGATTTTCTTTCAGGAAATCCTCATAAAAGTCTTTGTGTGAAACATGATTGTGGTGAAAGTAGTAGTCCTCATCATCATCATCAACTAAGTCTTCCATTTATGCCCCAGTTGATGATAGGAAAAATAGGGGTGAATTCAGTACTTACTTCCCTAATGATTTCTCACTGAACCCTTTGGATGTTGAATTCCTGGTTTGGTATCAATTCTGATTCATGGTTGATTATCTTGGCAATGATCTGCTTTCTCCCACAATCACACCTGCAATTGAACATGGGTACCCTTGCATGTTTCAAGGTTGTTGTTGTTTATCCAAAGGGTTACTCTGGTGGGAGTGATCTCATGTGCTTTGGGAGATGAAGGTGGGGTTTGAGTATTGGACTCATTGGTAGCTGACATTATGGCAGGCAGAGGAAATGAAGAAAGGTGGAGGATGTTGACACAGCGGTTCAGATGAGGAAGGAAACACCACAATTTGAACCTTTCCATATGTTATAAAGGATACAAACACCACACTGTGCAACCCCTTTTGAATATAAATGTGATACAAATATAAAGTAAGGATGCTTCAAGGATGACAGACAATAAATAAATATTAGGTTTGAAGGCACAGAAGGCAAAGCCACAGGGTTTGAATTGTACACAAGAACCCTAAAGGTATCGCCCTCCTAAAACCTGCTATCAAGGGCCAAACGGAGGCAAAAATCACGATTCTGGACTGGTCATCAATGCTACATATAATACACCCCTTAGCACTGTCCATACTGTGTTTCTATTTCTACTGGTCATTTGTATGATTGTTTTAATCTCGTAGACTCGCAGCTTCCTATTCAATCTGGGGCCCATGCCAGAAGGAAGAATGCTCACTGCGCAAATGCTGATTGGTCAGTTGAGAAAAGGGCAGATCCCTGTCATGTTGCTCAGCTTGCAGTACTACTTACAACGGGCTAATGATATGTGCCGAAGATTCAGCAAGTGGTAACACATATATTTATATCTGCTTCACATGGTCATACCGCCGCCGTTTGTGGAGACAACACTGCCAGAGACCCATCTAGACTCTTTCGAAGCGAGGAAGAGAACAACATCAGAAACGTCACTTGGTGCACCCATAGGCATTTGCTGCAGGACTGCCTTCTTGAAATCCTCCGGTGCTATCGATAGCAAAAAAAATAGATAAATAAAAGTTAGATTTTAATATACCGAAATTTGACCTACCTTCATCCCACAAATCAGTCCTGCATAATAAAGAAAGGAGGAATCAGTAAAATATGTATGTCTGGAGTATACGGGAAGGGCGGACGCACTGCACAGGTCCCGGGTTAACTGCATTGATCGTAATTCCTTGCCTAACTCCGAATTCATTATTCCATGTGCGAGCAAAGCTCTCGATAGCAGATTTGCTTGCTTGAATGATCATCAGTACACCAAATTACTGGCATTACGGGTATCCCACCAGTATACATAGCCTGTCCAGGCCCACAAACTCTAGAAGAGACAGATGATACAAAAATAATCCGAGCATTGTCGTGATTTGGAATGTGGGGACGCAAGGCCTGTGTGATCAAAAACGGCCCACGAACTGAATACAAGTTAATGTCAGTGTGAACATGTGATATGAATCCGTTAAACAGGACGAACTGTTTGCTTGGAGTTGATCATTAATGCTCTCCCACGTCTCCATCTCAAGATACCTGAAACGAGTATCGGATGCGTTATGGACCAAGATATGGATCTTTAATTGTGAAGCATCTCCATCTGCGAACAGGTCTGTAGATGATTTCAGAAATTTCTGGCCGATATCTACGTCTCCCCTATAAACATAAATGAACAGCCGATAATACTGGGCCAGCTAATATATACTCAACACGTTAGCATGAAGGATACCCACTCGGACGGATGGGTTGATGCTGCGTATCTCTTTCATGACAGCCTCGACCTTGGTGGCGGAGGAAGGCGACTTATAATTCTGCAAATTTGCGAGAACAATAAGTAGGGGCCAGTAACATTGATCGATTACTCACGAGGAGCACATTTGCTCCCGCTTTGGCCAAGTCAAGTGCTATCTGGGCTCCTATGCCGCGCGAACTACCAGTGACAATTGCATTTCGTCCTGCAAGGGAAGAGGTCATGTTATTGATTTGTGGTAGATGATTCCTTCGAGCTGCGAAAACTATGCTTTAATAAACGAAGATACCAACAGGCGATTGAGAGGTCTGACAGTTCATTAAGGGTTACTTATATACCGATTAGCGAGTATTCTGCGATGATCCGACTATTGTGGCGTCGTTCTCCGATTAGATTAGCTTCCGAGCAAGTTCCGAGGAGCAATTTTGATGATCTTTGTGATGGCAACTTGTAGGTGGTTCTAAAAGGGCTATTGTGTTGTGGACTGAACAATTGGTGGCTGAACCAATTCAACCAAAGCATGGCTGTATAAACGTCCAGACAACAAGTCAACTTGCAATAGCTGAAAGTTAAGATTGTCAAATATAGGAGGGAAGAAGCCAATAGGCGATGTGAACAAACAGAATAGTACTGACGACAGCTGGAAACGAATCAACTGCAGGATGCTTGGATGAATGGTTTGCTGTCCGGTCGCGGGAAGGAAGGCTGAAGCCCGAGAAATGGAAAAGAGAAGAGAGGGCGATCACGAAGATCATGGCCGCCGCCACGAAGGGAGATGCTGAAGTAGTAGCCTGCGGGTGCATATGAGGCATTGTAGATGCAGCCAATGCACCGAAAATACCCATATAGACCGACGTCAGCTTAGTGCCGTGCTGGGCCGGACTTCAAGCCCAGGCCGGCGCCCGACGAGGGAAGTAGGATCCTCGGGTATCAAAAGTCTAACCCTGCGGCTTCGACACATTGTGCTTTGTGCACAGGTCTCTAGAAGGAATATGTATGTAAAAATCCAGCTGAATGAAATGGCCCAGTATTACGCACATCAGTAGTTTCCAAACTCCGAATCACTGGTTGTCGTTTGTCCCAGTCTAACGCGCTCCACAAGCTTGGCACGAACCGCATCAGTTGAATGAAGTATGCGAGAACTGAGAACAAGGATCGACGATAATTTCGATAGATCTGCCAGCCAATCACGTTTGGCACCAGCTGACGCGATACTAAGAGTGGTCTGGACCAATCCTGTTCACGAATTGATGCGCTAAAGCATGTACGACGACTGGTACCAGGTATATCTGTTGGGGATACAGCCAAACATCAGTAGTAAATGGCGTGAATGACATTCCGCAATGCGCATTTGGGACTATTTGGGATACTAATGGTTGATTGTCGACTATGTCTTGAGGACAAAGCCCGACATGATTCGGGTTATGTAAGATGAATTGAACCGAATTATGAACCAGCCCGCACAAGACTAGTGGGAATCCGTTGATCCAATTTCGTCTTTCCTTTCATCAAGCAACAGTCACGGCTGTTGCAAAATCGTTTCCTACCTTCAAAATATTTATAGTATTGTGACCGTTTCTCGACCATCTACCTGCCCTTTGCGTCAACTCAAAGCGCTGGATCTTTACTAGCACCATATTGGCCTATTGGTTCTGCCCAGGCTCATCTGTGACTAGATGACCGATGAGACTGTTTGCTTTTGCGCACTGTAGTCCTGCGATCGTTATAGACATATGGCTTGCAGTGTCATAGGTACGGGCGTCTCTCGGTTCTGTTTCCGAGTCCACGTAGGCGTCATCTTAATGATATATGCGCTGCGAAACTTGTTGCTCTTTATGTGGTCGTTGCTCATCGTACTCGCATGTCCTCTATCTGGTACAATTTGATAGAGTAACTGATCAGCCATTTTTTTGTCGAAGCTGCGGAGAACGTTGGATCAATGTTGTGGAGCAGCATACTGACTCTCAGTCTTTTATGGATCATGTCGAGCAGGCACATTTTTCAAGCCCTTATCCTTGGCTCTCCATCCTACTGCAGTTGATTAAACATGGCAGGAAAATTGGCACGGTGATATGATATCTGACACTGCCGCCTGCTTCGTTCAACCAACGCAGGAAGCTATGGACTGCCTGGTGCATAGAGCCATGCTCGAGTGCGTGCTCGCTTGGCCGATCAATAACTTGTCGGTTGATTCTCGTCTCGTCCTCTGATTGTTACCGAGTCCTCAACACTGATACTCTATCTTCTCAGATGCACTGTCAACGGCAGACATGTTTCAGGCCCCTTTGTCTCCTTTCCCCCGATATTCATGCCGCAAAACTGGTGTGTAGACTAGAGATTTTTTCCTTTGAATCAAATTTTCGGTCGCATTGAATACCTTTCCTAGAATGGTTTTTATGGTATCACAATTAATATCTCAGTACGTCCATCTCGCCTAAACAATCAATTATACCAAAGTACTGGCCTATCGATTGTACGATCTCTATCTTTGTTCGCCGTTCGAGCGTTTGAGTTACGAGACGAACATCAAAACAGGGTATCCAAGCTGACACTTAGTTTTTTTTGAACAGTGATTCGACCCGCAAGTGGCGAGATTTTCTATGCAGCCTCTCATAGCGCTCCGAATCGATCATTCCGAGGAACAAACATCTGATTCTACAAGAATGATCCGATATAGGGCAGACATCTCAGCTACCTCGATGCCTCAGCGAATCATGAGAGCTGACGACAGTCGCACTGCAGCCCAAAAGGTTATTACAGACCGATTTCGATTTCCCTTCGATTATGTTATTGCATGTTCCGGTTGCCACCTCGGGACCTACGGTAAGATGGCTAACTCCATATGCGGCCATGCACTCTCGGAGGCTTCCTTCGATCTTCTCCCATTGGTTGAGTGTTGTTCCAACTGGTACCTCGACATGGAAAGAAGCCACGATGACACTTACATGGTCATAGTTTAGATTTGCAAATCAACTGAGACAACACTCACTTTTGAGAGAGTTGCCAGACGTGTAAATCATGTATGGAGAGCACGCTGTGCGACTGCATGACCGTGGTTAGCGCGAGTTAATGTCGTTTAAAGTTGCTACAAACTGCGAGTAGATCCTCGGTGATACTGTCAAGATTCAGATGGATTGGAGAGGCTTCAAGAAGTATGCGACCAGTCTTCAAGGCTATTCCATATGAGTGCATATTCCGAGGTCGATGCCAGTGGAATACTCACTCAAAGGTATGGCACCTGCAAAGATAATCAAACTGATTGCAAGTGAAACGGCAGGGTCGGCATAGAATCTAGCGGGCGAATGTGTTTTCCACATGACCAACGCCCCCACAATGACACCCACATCTTTATACACAGTGAATATCGACGGCCGGATCCCACAAAAGGCATATTACTCACTGTTCACCGCATCACCTAAGACATGAATAAACACAGCAAGAACACCAAGATTTCCGTGCGGGTTCAGAGGAGGGGGCAAACGAGTGTGATTGTGCATTGCATGCTACACCCAACAAAATATTAGCATCAGCGGGACAGTCGTCCTGTCTCTTGATAACATACAATGTCACCCAAACTATACTCTTCCGCCGCTATTGAGAAAGAGCTACCCGTCGCTCCGGCGGCTTCCACCGCCATAGCACTATTAGATTCAGTCACACCGTCTGTCAGTGAAACTATAGAGGTGTGGTTGTGTCCATGCTCGTGCCTATGACCGCCATATTCTGTATGATGTAAACTGATATGTCACAGTGATGCTAAAAATATCACCTACGTGCAATGGTAGCACTGATGAGATTAAGGCTCAAACCCACACAACCCACAATAAGCATCAACAGAGGGTCTTTGACGAATTCGATGATGATGAACCGCTCTATTGATTGTAAGAAAATGGAGAGCGCGAGTGCCAGGAGGAATATTCCATTGAAGAACCCGCCAACGAGCTCTGCTCGATGCAGCGCATACGTGAAACCGGAAGGTTTGTATCCCTTTTCTTGTAGATGTGACGCGAGGAAGGCGATTAAATATGCGACAATATCCTGTAATTGCAAGCAGTGAGCGTGCAGCAACTAAATATACTCTTGCGGCTTACATTTAAATAGTGAAATGCGTCTGCAATGAGTGCCTTTGCCAGCGGTTTAGGGTTAACAGGGGAGGGGAGGCAGAAGAGCTCTCTTACTAGGCTCTTTGTCCGAAATCCAACAACAATCTCCGTACAGAAAAATGCGATGCTGATCGTAAGGACCGCAGCAAGTCGAGTTGAATTTTTCATAATGTTGTTATTCGCTCCTGATGAACAGCAGACTGGCAATGAGTACGGGCAACCGCACTGAAACGCGGCAAGTACGCCGTCAAATAATGGTGCCGGTAATTCAGGGACTGCAATGAAGTGATAGATAGAAATGAGGCCCGTGCACGTAATGGGGGAAACGACATCGTGGCGTTCGAGGAGTGATTCGTCTTTTCAGCAATTGGGCAACTTGGGCTCAAGGGGACGTGACTTTCCGGGCGGAGCCAATGGAAAGACTCTATTGTAAAATACGTCCGAAAAGTTGCCCACCTCTAAGTTCCGCTTCACTCTCACTACGTAGAGCCCTGACTGTTCCGCTGGACTTTGCTATGATCCGAGGATCCCAGTACTAGTAGCGTCCCAGTAACATGTCGACATGTTAAATTGACATCTCTTCCTCGCCGATCCTGCGCGAACCCCTCTGGCCTTAGGGAGAAAAAACCACTTAGAAGATTTAATGCTCTTAATTTGTGTATGAAAGCATTTTTCACCGAAAAATCTTAGTTTATGCCACTTTTGTTAGTTTGTGCATTAATAGAAGTTTTAGTTGTTACTTTTGTGACAAATCAAATTTTTACTTACAACTTCATCCGGTTTCACAATTTGTAAGTTGGAAGTTGAAAGTTTTGGTTTGTGGCAGAACATCCTATGCCTAAAAGAGAAATTTTGGCCATGTACTTCCCATGCAGGAACTGCTTGGTTTTGCCTTGGTTTGCCTTTGGTTCAGCAATTGGTCACAGCATTACCATTTTTGGAAGCATATTCCATTTCAGGATCAGTGAGTATCTCAGTGAATTCAGCAATTTACCATAATATCCCTTTTGCCAACTACCTGCGGCCCTTATATGGAATTAAAATATATTAAACAAAATTTGACAAATAGCTATGTGACTCAATACAGGAAGTGTCCTATGCAGTAAATCAGGGTGCAGGGTGGCCATGGGTTCTCAGTTTCCCAATCGGGTATATATTTTCCAAAAATAATCTTAACCAGACCAAGTCCATTTGCCTGAGAAACCAATTATGTGAGAATGAACTAAATTCTGCACTGATTTACGTTGTAAGACTTCAGTGTTAAACTAACGTGTTCATAGCGGAACTTCCAAATTCGGACAAACTTGTAAGTTCCGACTTCCGCGCATAAGCTCGTTTTTTTGGTGAAGAATACTGTCATACGTGGGCAAGAAATTTCAAGTTACAACTTACAAGTACTTCTAACTACGTGCTTAAGGTACATCAGGTCCTCGAGCTACCTCCTCACATTAGGACTTATTGTGCTTTGGAATTTCGACCGGGTGTTCAGTCACACATCACAGCCGAAAAAAAAGACTGTTTTAATAAACCGAAAGATAATTTATCGGCCTTCTCGGAGAGTGAAATTTAGTGATTGTAAGCCGTGCATACTAGACCCCCGGACGTGCCAACACACTAACCCCAGAGAAAGCAGCAGAGCTGCTGCGCATACGTGCTAATTGCCATTCCATCTAATAGTATCAACTTCTGATGCCGCTGCTAAATACTGCTCCCGCTCTTGGCCAAACCAGGCGCCAACAACCTATTGATTGGGGGGAACGACGAGTTTGGTGGGAATGGTCCCGTTAGTGGGATTGGATGTAAGTGGGAACGGACGTTACCTTTTCTCAACAGAGCAGTAACACGAGGGCGAAACAGAATACGAAAAGAACGAGCTACACTGTTCTTCGAGAAACGCTTGGAGATGTCTTTTGAGAGTGCTCTCGGGGTAGCCCATATTAGCGGGAATCAAGCTATCAAGGTATTCACGTGCTCGATTAGTTTGGTTACTTCAACTTACAATAATTGAATAAAATCGATTTTGTGTAATTATAGATGGCTCTCTGCCGTCCAGGCAGCCCTGGCTCTGGCTGTGTTGCTATATTGAACCAGTTTGAACCCCAATCTACTTATTCTTCTTCGGGCCAACGAGTGACCACTGACCAGGATTGTGATTTAGACCGGAGATCGTCAGGACATTTGGATGACATCCGGTTTCATTAGGTTTCCCTCCAAATATCTCTTTCCTTATTACCGCGAACTGCCAGGCGCATTCGATTTTAAATCTTCACGAATTCTTTGTTTTCAATATTTCAGCATGTCCTCTCTATCCAGTTCATTGGTATCACTGGTAGTGAGTACACCGCGGTTCTTGACTCGCACAGTCCAAGGCTGACATAACAACAATACTCAACTGCCGCAGGACAGCTCCTCTATTCGAAGTAGTTCCGCGAGCACTGAACCTTCGCCATTTTCTTCCGGCCTTACTACACCCGCCGACGATTGTTTGCAGCCGTTTTACAATGTCGCGGGCTGCAGTCCGACCCTTGATTGCAAAGACGACGTGATCCAGTGTGATGAGATAACCACGCCGAAACCTTTATCCTTGTCCAAGGGTTTCAAGCGGGCAACGAAGTTCGCGCAGCGTCTGGTGACGTTAAAGGTAGAATGGATAACTCTTTACTTGACAATCATCTATTAATACTGGCGCTCCAGAGCAAGAGAGTCAAGTCACTGGCCGTCTCCAATTCAATGTCGAAGATGGGGCCTCCGCTCCTAGTCCATACCGTCCGAGGACCGCAGCGCAGCATTGACGAAGCCAAGGTATTTAATAATCCTTTCGCTCACGATCATTGACTGAACCAATATCGGCACATCCAGAGGGTTTTTAGCTTGCCAAATGATCAGATTCGTCCTCATTCGAGGAGACGACCCGCATTGTCTTCTTTAGTACGCTCATCAGTAGATTTCCTTCAGAAGGATATCTGACTAGTTTCTATTAGTGTCCATCGCCAGCGCTTCGTTTCGCAGACGGCATCATTCCTGGACTAAACACCCCTGTAGTCGACGATCCTGTTGGCACATTCGAAGGGCAGCCCGTGTCGGCCGATGAACCTGTAGCCCCACCGCCATCACCACGCCAATCTTTCGGCATCTTCTCCGTTTTGACTCTCGCGGCCAAAGTCGTTTGCTTCCTGCCATGGTGTATCGCCGTAGGCGCCACTTTATCGCTCGCCCCACAGTACTCCGAGCTCGTCACGTTTCAGACCGGTTACGTTTCGTCTCTACAAGGCGTCCGTCGATTCGCTCACTGGGCAGAGTGTGGTTTGCAACAAGTCGCCATCTTCTTCGCGTCTATCGCTGTCCTCGGCTACTTCCAGATGGCACTCGGCGTCACGGTTGCTGCTCTAGTTCTTTCTCGGTTCATTTTCGTTTGGCAAAATTTCAAATTCGACCAAACGATTCCGTTGGGCGAGGACGATCGCCAATCGCTGTACAGGATCGCAATGTTAGACAATTATGGGCTCGACAAGAATACAGTGGTTTTTACGAAGTTGGAAAATGGTGAGCCTTGTCGGTCTGTTATTGTAGGTGAAGACTTGACCACAGAGGTGGAGGCTTGAGGCTTGAGAGTGCCGTTAACAAATATAATGCTGAATTTGCGACTATGTTCTACCAGACATATAAAGTAGTTCGGTTAAGGCGCCTGCCAGTTACAGCATGTCTCGTCAGAGGCTCAGAGCAAGTGAAAATATGGCTCGGAGCGTGCAGGAAGGAAACAAGTCGACACTTAGTCGATATTAACTCGACCGAGGCTAAATTTATGTCCATGAAGTTGATGTTTTCTAGCAGCTGGAGTATGTGGGGAGCAACAAATTGGCAATCGCAGATGATAGGCACGGTGGCAGTGCTGCCGGATATTTCCGGCATGTTACCTAATCACAACAGGGCAGTTTATTAGTTGTGCCGCGGCTCTTCAACGAACGTTCCATCAAGGCCATTCCGTTCTCCAGACTGCCCATGGAATCCCTCAATCTCAATACTTTGGCACACTCCCTTCCGAATGCCAATAATCTTGCAAACTCAGAGAAGGATCTTCTCAACAATTTCAAAGGTAGGAGTCATCCGACAATCTTCTATCATTCCCATCACAGCGAGGACATCGGAAAACTAACTCGTTTACTTTTCATTTCCTGTGTAGCGGCTGCTCTGAGTATAACCACCCTTTATCGCTCATCCCGTCAAACTTCCAAACGAGCCTATAATGCTGGTTATGGTGCCGCATGCCAAGATCTGCTAGTCATGATCCAGCAGGGCGTGTCAGTCGGCGGTGTAGCTGATCCCTCTTCTGCAATGTCTGAGTCTATGAGAGAGGCTACCGGAAATGAAATGACCATTGGTAAAGTTATGGACTGGGTTGAGGCGCGGTTGGAAGCTGTGAAGAGTCGAGAAGAAGAAGAAGACGAAGACGAGGAGAAGGAGCGCTCGAGAGGTGGCAACAATACCGCAGCCTCTGCAGCCTCTGTGTCAACGTCCAAACCGAGCGCGACTGCGAAATCAGGAACACCAGACAATGTTGCCACCACCTCAAGACACAAAGACCATGTACGTCGAATAGCTCCTTCCGCTCCTAATCTTCCTACTGACCAGTTCTCCAGCAACAGCGTGTGACGCTACCGCCAACGCCGCACTCGCCGCCCAATCCTCGTGCACATCTACCGTCCCACTCTCCGCCGGCATCTCCATCCCCTCCCTCCACGCCACTACACACCATACGTTCCATACACAACCTTCCATCCAACAGGCCCTCAAAGGCTCGTGTCACATTTCCCTCTGCTGTAGCGGCAGACTCTGTCAAATTCCGTGTAGGTGCGGCAGGAAGTGGCATCAGTGCCGAGGATACGTATGGCATGGATTTCGTCGGCGCAGGTGCCAAGAGACGGCATTCTGTGATGATGATGCTCGATTCTACTTCTTCCCCTGTGGATTTATCCATCGGCATGGACTCCCCTCCGGGTAGTACGTCTCACCCGCCCATGAACACGGGCTCTGGGGCCACAAGCACCACCACTCCTAGTGGGCGGCGGAGGACGCGGAGTGCACGTGGAAGTCACAACCACAGTCATGCGCAGACCGTGCATGTGAACGGAAATCAACAAGGCGTAGAGGCGATGGATGTCGAGGAGGATGGGAGGGAGAGGAAGAGAGCTGCCAGGAGGTAACAGTGAATTTGGGAGGGTCCACGTTGTTTAAACTTGGAGCGATCCCTTCCAGTCCCTTCCAACAATTTCCGGAGATTTCTCTGATACACCATCTACGATGACTTTTTTCTCCCCATTCCTTTCAGAACATCTTTCCACTTATTTGTTGCGTTTACTACCCTTCTCGTTTCATTCATTTTGTTCACTTGTCTTACGCATCTGTTACATCACACACAGTCAAGACCAACGCATGGTGTACCGTACGCATTATGTTATGTAGCTCTCGTACGCATTTTCATACATGATTTTTATCCCCGTGTGTCATGGTGTGCTTGGGTCAAGCTTGGGTCCATATTCTTTGCCAAGGAGGATCCGGAGCTGTGTTTGACTCACTTTATGGCAAAATGTTGTTATGTTACACGCTTCTCGCTCCCAAGGACAAGCCGTAGAAGATGAGTATATTTCTCAGGCAGCACCCAACCCCATGTGATTACCTTCTTGATACAGTGACAAAGATACTACACATGTACCGCGACGGGCTCAGATTACTGTCTGGCCACGCAGTGCACCATATCGAGTGTTAAAAGACATTGCATCGAAGTCCTTCAAGTTTGGACTCTATGCTCGCCGGTTGGCTTGTTTCAGTCCAAAGGAGTGTCGTTGAGCGCGGGTTACGCTCTGTTACGCTCAATATCAATGTTGTTACGTTTTAATACGTCCGTCGATCATCGGTCGGCACTCGGACTGCGCCGTGTTTGAAATTCGTGTTTTGTGCTTCCGAATTCTTCCCAAGTTGCCCCAGGTTGCTAAAGAAGGAACGACTATCTTCATTCTATTGGGCTGACTACGGGAGAATAGCCCCACTGCAACGCTGTCATGTTTTTCAATAAAGGTTGGGACCCGAAAGGCTTGGTACGCTCTTGCCTGCCGTTTCTGACCGCAAATAACGAACATTTATCCAGCACGTATATATCACTGGCGGTAGCACTGGGCTAGGTCTCGCCCTCGCCAAACTCCTTACGCAGAAAGGCGCGCATATTTCAATTGTAGCGCGTGATCAGGGCAAGTTGGACAGAGCAATCAATGAGCTTCAGGTACGTCTATATAAACCTCATCGTAATGTCACTGAAGAACGATAACGAGTAGACCGTTCGTCAAAATCCTGAACAAATCCTGAAAGCATATTCTTTCTCCCTTAATAACGCGGCAGACTCTGCCGCTGCCCTGAAAACTGTTTGCGATGCCCACGGAGGAACAGCGCCAGATGCAGTGTTCGCATGTGCAGGCAGTTCCAAGCCCATGTTTTTTGTCGAAATGAGCGAGCAGGACATGACGGAAGGTATGACAGCTGGGTATTGGGTCCAGGCTTGGACAGCATTTGTATGTTCTTTGAACTATTGCATCTTAACTGTCGTTGAGGTTTGCTTTAGGCTGCGGCAAAGCATATGGCACGTCAGAAGCGCAAGGGCAAGATAGTTTTGGTATCGTCAACTCTAGGATACATGTCTTTTGTAGGCTGGGCATCATATTCACCGGCCAAGCATGCACTCAGAGGTACGCGATCTCTTTCTTCGTATTCCAAAGCTCACGCGCTTCGGTCAGCTCTTGCCGACACACTACATTCTGAACTCCTATTATATGGTATTGACGTCCACATATTCTTCCCACCGACGATGGAGACTGCAGGATATGAAACTGAGAATCTGACGAAGCCAAAAATCACCAAACGCATCGAGGAGGCAGATGAAGGCCTCACTCCTGAACAAGCGGCACTAGGAATGTTCAGAGGTGCGTGTCTACATAATATCCATTGTGACTATTAATATGAACTAGCGTACAGGCGTTGAAAGAGGGGAAGCGCATATTACGGTAGACTTGATCACAAGTCTCTTCCGAGCGTCGACTCGCGGATCTGCTCCCAAAAACAATTGGATACTGGACGCAATATATGACTCTATTGCCTTTGTTGGTGTCTATTATCCTCACACTCTCCGCAAATTGCTAATGGCAATGATCAGATCGCTACTCCGATCTGGAAGAGCTCGGTTGACAAGAAGGTGGTCGCACATAGGGATGAACATCGAGCGTATCTGGAGCAAAATGGATTCTTCGGCGATAAATAGGACGCTATCGCGTATCCGCATATACCCTTCTTCATTGATCTGGAGGCAGAAATGATGAGCTCATGCTTTGCTGCGCTGTTCGGAACCACTCTTCATTTGTCGGGGGTTGCCCTACAAATTAGTCACTTGGGGGGAATAATGATCAATTATTTTACGTTCTCAATCGTACTGCCCTCATATAAATATTTCCCGAATGGAAGAAGAGTTCCTAATATGTCCCGGGCAAATTCAGACTCCAAATGGCAATATCATCATAACAATAACATTAATGCACTACTCACTCGCGCTCACGAATCAACCGTCGCGCTGTAAAATTTCCAGGATAACCGGACACTACCGTGCTCTCCTCACACCGTTTTACTTTCAGAGCCATGTCCTCAGGAACCTCGTTCATTGTACGCCAGCTTATAAACCCTACCGGTGAGGATTACGTCCCTGCACGCAGCACAACACACATCCCACATTAATCATGAATATTTTAACTAAGACTCTCAGCTCGACGGCTTTGCGAGGGTATTATCCATCGCGTTTGAAAAGGGTGTGCTATTCTTTTGTGATGTTCGAAGTGTCATATAGCGCTAATGTTTCAGACGACGGGCTTGCCATTGTATATGGTCGTGATCCGGACCTTCTGTTCCCCTTTCAAAAGTTTGGGGTCATCGCCGCATCTCTAGCTGGCGAATTGTACATTGTCGAGGACGCCGTCACCGGAACTATCATTGGAACTGCGTCGTGGTTTGGGCCTGGCAGAGACCTATTCGACAGGTAGCTATTAAATAACATTCTTCTGAAGCATAATTAACAAAATTTGTAGTGAGGACCAACGTGAAGCAGCCCTCGTGCCTTTAATGAGTAGAGTCAGTCCCGAGTTAAAGCAATGGTGGACCGAGCACGTAGGTTTCCCGCTGGATAAGTGACGGTGGGGGGTCAGTAAAATCCTGTAGTTTTTTCCACAGTCTGAAGCTGTCAGAACATCCATCATGGGTCCAGGTACTATAACGGACTCCTGGTATTTAGAAAGTATCGGCGTTTTGCCAGATTATCAACGAAAAGGCGTGGCCAAAGCACTCATCCAGATGGTGCAGAAAAAGGTAGCATTCATGTGATATGACATGACCGTGTTACTGACCATGATCATCAGGCCGCGATCACGAGCACAAATATTTGCCTGCAAGCATCATCACATAATGTGAGTACTGTGTTTGTGCTTGTAGGAACTTGACACTTAATAATAATTTGCGTAAGATTCCCATGTATGAGCAGCTGGGATTCAAGTATAAAGGAGAAGCTGCGTTGGACTCACCTTATGGCAAAATGTCTATATGTTACATGCTTCTCGCTCCCAAGGACGAGCCATATTTTTCTTAGCGGGCAACGGGCCCCCACCAACCCACATTTGATATATCTTCTTGATCCTACACATGTACGGCTCGGTCTAGCGAATGTCTAGTAGTTACCTAGATTTCGGTGTATGTTGAGTGTCAAAAGGCATTGAAAGTGAGCTGAAAAAATTATAAGCTTTACACAAGTACTTGGCCAGAAGATGCCACAGGCTCCGCGCAGCGGAGGGGGGCCTCCCTGCAAATTAACCATTGAATCAAATACAATACTAATTTTTGTTACACCACCAATACCATAAAATGTAAGGATAAATCTCCGTGCAGCGGAGGGGGATCGGCAGGAGTCTCCTCCGCAAATTTGCTGCAAAGAGCTATCTCTATATAATTTTTGCTCACCCGCAGCTCATATTTAGCGAGCGGCCCATTTACCGGGGGGAACCCCACCGGAGCATACTGAGCTTCACATCAGGGCCGACTGAGGTCCCGATCCGCGCTACCTGCTGTCTTCTCGGACGATTATGGGATCATGCGAATGACCCGCAGCCTGCGGAAGTAGGCGGAAGTCAAATGGATATGCAACCGGAGGTACCTGCTTGTTGCGTAAGATCGACCAATCGCAGGATGTAGATGAGAAGCACACCATGGATAATTTGTCGGTTAGCTCGAAGATTCAGTGGTTGACAAAAGGGGGAGAGAAATGTATTTGCGATTGCCGAGTGCTTCCCTGTGCTTCCGTCCGATCGGCAAGGTTCTTACTAAGTCCAACCGATGGCATAAAACCAACCAGAAAGCAGAACGATTCAAAGAGGATGAAGTGCAAGTTATACCAGTTACTGATGTAGAAGTTGAAGGTCTAGCCTTGTGTCAGATCCAGCGGAGAGCGTGCAGAAATAGTAAGATCGGTGGCAGTCTCAATTGGGGAATTGCATTGAAGGGGTTAGTAACATACCCCCACTTAAGTTTACGTAGAGGCGATCATGCGTATTTTAAATTTCGCACAGCTTGGCACCAACGTTCTCAGGGCTGAACAAACTTGAACTTTTTTTGCTAGGGGTCCAGAGGTGTCCGCGTCGTTACACGACCAGTTTACCATGCTCTGTCCCTCTTCCCCAGGTCCATTCGACTTCGCAGACCCCTGTATACGTGAATCATGGGCCTCGCTCCTCCCGGCCATTCTCGTATTCACCCTGTGCTTGTTCTCTCTTCCGATCTCTCTCCCAAACCGCGTGCACAACTTCCTAGGTCTGACCACATTTAAAACTTTTCTTACTTTGCACGAAGCCGAGGCGCTTGATGCTTCCACTGCTGATGACGAAGTCGAGGTAGAGATTGATATGGGGTCTAAACCCCCGCTTTGGCGCACGTTACTCATCAGTACACTCTCGGTCGTCGAGACGCTTGCGTGGCTTGCACTGGGAGCGTATCGCATTATTGCCGGCCCATTCCATCCCAGCTCTCTGCTCCCCTTTATATTGGCCCTAGCATGGATATACGCGTCTCTCCGGTCCATACTTCGACCTTCTTCAACACCCCCATACGATCTCTTCTCGCTATTTTCCGTGCATCTCGTCATGGGGGTATTGATGATTGGGGGAGTGCTGTATTCGCACCATGTGCTGGATGCGCCAATGCCAGGGAGATTGAGTATAGTAGGTCTTGTGGGAAACTTGGTGGGGGTTATTGCGGGACTTGTGGTTATGGTTAACATACCAATGGCCGTGCCCAGCAGTAGGGTCAAAAATGAAGATATCGTATGTAGTTGGACTTTGGCGTGCTCTGGAAGTCTAAAGTTTTCTTTCTTTGTGTAGGGAGCCAGCGTATCTCCAGAGGACTATACTACCATCTGGAATTGGATAACGTTCAATTGGGTATACTCACTCGTGAGAAGGGTACGTTATTGAATTTCTAACAGGTCTAATGGTGCTGATATTCCCACCACGTGACCTATCCCCACAGGGTACGTCCACGACACTGAACGAAACAGATGTCTGGAACCTCTCCCCTACCATGCAGTCCAAACCCATCTTCATTAAATTCAGTCAAACTGCGTATGTTTTACCCCCTTTCACTTCTCTATTTCTCACAATTGACTTACTCGCGCTCGTCTTCCTAGCGGTCGCACTCTATTACGCCGTCTCTGGGCTTCAAACTCCCTCGATATCATACTTGATTTCCTCCTTACGTTTGTCAGCGTGTTGTTCAATTATTCCGGGCCGTTTTTTCTGAAGTACGTTGTCTCCTTCCTCCCCCCTCCCGCTTCATGCGCAACGTTTTATCGGATTCATTTGACATGACCAAATTTCGACGAATAACCCCATTCAACAATTTTTCTAATAAACTTTTATCAGACGTATACTCGACGCAATTGACAAGACGAACCCTACCCGCGAAGATCGATCACAAGCGTATATATACGCATTTCTAGCGTTCTTATGTACGTTGCTTAAAGTGAGCTCCCTTTCCCTTCTTCCCTAAAGACGTAATAGCACACTTACCTTTTTCACCCACGCACAGGCCCAAGCAGATGTCCAGCATCTCTGGTTCGGTCGACGCGCCTCAACGCGCATGCGCTCGGAGCTTATGGCTGCGATATATGACAAAGCGCTGAAGAGGAGGGATTTCAGTGGAATTGTGGATAAGGATAAGGTTGATGAGGCCAAAGAGAGGAAAAAGAGCCCCGCTGGTTCGTATATTTTCCCCTCACTTCTTGACTTCCCTCGTCTGCATATTTTGTGTCAGTATCTTGTTCATCGGGTTGGGGTCTAATGCATTGGCTGCGACAGATAAAGCGAAGGACAAAAAGAACGATGCAAAGGACGATCCGAAGGCAGGGGCTGATGTTGGGAAGATCGTCAATCTCATGGCTGTGGATGCCAGCCGGGTGCGTCTAGATTTCTATTTCTGCGGATGCACCTGATAATTGACGTCGTGAATGTAGATAGGACAAATGGTCTCTGGTGCTTATTTCCTTTACGGTGGTGCGTGGCTGAATATTCTGCGGACCTTTTTTCATGGATTGAAGAACTTTTTTCAGCTCCGCTGGAGATAATCCTCGCGTGTATTTTCCTATACAAGTCCGTTCAATATCTTGTTAACATGATTCCTTTGCTAACTCTCCCCATAGACTCCTTGGCTGGTCCGCTTTTGCGGGTTTTGTAGTCCTCATTGTTGGTTGGCCTCTCAACTCCTATTTAATGAAACGGAGTGTACGCATCCAGAAAGGTTCCTCGACTGCTAAGGATAAGAGGATGGGCGTTGTGAATGAATTGATCGGGTCTGTGAGTCGCATCCTTTTTATCCTATTCATTTGCCGTACTTGGTTTCTGATTACCAGTTGTATTGTGTAGGTCAAGTTCATCAAATTTTTCGCGTGGGAAGAACAGTGGATAAAACGGACGTTAGATGCAAGGGAGGTCGAGATGGAATGGATGGTCAAAGGTACGTCTCTGTGCTTTGCTTCTCTGTCTTCTTATCTGCTTCGTGTGCCTCACACCTCAGTGGCTATGCATAGCTCGCTTGAACTCAGTGATGTTCTCCCTGCTTTGGGTCTGCTCGCCTATCCTTGTGTCCGTCGTGTCATTCTTCGTATATGTTATGCAAGGGAAAGAGTTGTCTGTTAGCATCGCGTTCACAGTATGTTTCTCACCTTGACGTCATATATGCGTGGGGCCGTTTTAATGGCTAATGGTCGCTGTAGTCAATCGCTCTTTTTAATATGCTTAGGTGTGGGATAATGCGTTTTGTCGTCGTTTATTTGTTCATTGACATTTGCACCACAGAGCTCCTTTGAATGTTATCGTATGTAGCTTTGGTCTTGTATACATTGATACTCATCTGATTGACCCTTACAGCCTGCATGGATCGTTCAAATTCTTCAGGTAATTGACGCACGTTTACTTCATACCATACATTGAAACACGTCTCATTATTCAGACTAAAATCGCCCTGGACCGCATTGAAACATTTTTAGACGAAGATGAGGTCACGGACCAAGTTTCCAGTCTTAAAATGTCCAATAGCGGTCCACGCGCTTTGGACATCGAAAGCGAAGGGCTCGGGATTGAGAATGGCTCATTCATGTGGAATGCAGTAGAGGAAGAGAAGTCCAAAGACAACGAGCCAGAAGTGAAGATGACCTCGAGTGAGGTCACTATTACGGAAACAGGTCCAGAATCAATCCAAGAATCCACGGACCATCTGTTCGAATTGAAGGACATCACAATCAATTTCCCGGATGGGAAGTTAACCTGCATCACCGGTCCCACCGCTAGTGGAAAAACGGCACTCCTGGTTTGTTTCATGTCACTTGGTGTATCGAGATGGCTAATCATCCACCGTTCAGATGGCGCTCCTTGGAGAGATGACCATCCTCCCAGGTGGACGGATTATTATGTCTAAGGATGCATCCAAAATTGACGAGCACGGTCTCACGCACTGCATCTCATACGCTGCCCAATCTCCGTGGCTTCGTCACCAGTCAATCAAGGATAATATTCTATTCGGATATCCGTATGATGAGGAGAGATATAAAGCCGTTATTGAGTGCTGTGCTTTGCAGCCTGATTTGGATATACTTGAAGATGGCGACGCAACCGAAATTGGAGCAAGGTCCGCGCACACCGTATTTCTGCGTACGAAGAACTGATGGGTTCTTCGATTCATTGTAGAGGCGTAAGTTTATCAGGCGGTCAGAAAGCTAGGTTCGTTTTACCATCTTCCATTCATCAATCTCGCCTTGCGCGATATTGATCGGAATATATCTTAGAGTTGCACTAGCTCGTGCTGTCTACGCTCGGACGAAGTTCGTGTTACTTGATGATCCTTTGAGTGCAGTAGTAAGTCCTTATTCTTTTTCTACAAACCGTGAGCTGATGTGGAACTTAATAATAGGACAGTCATACGTCTCGCTTCTTATTTGAACAACTACTGCAAGGACCTCTGTTGGCGAATAGAACCGTGGTATGCGTCTGTAACATCAACCGTAAATACCATCCTGTTGATTCAACCTGGATAGATTCTCGTGACCCATCACGTGGAGCTTGTCCTACCCGGAACGTATTATCTAGTCCGCATGCTCGATGGTCGCATTGACACACAAGGCACCGTCAAAGATCTGCGTGCTCAAGGTATACTTGACGATATCGCTCATGATGAATCTTTGCAAGTGAAGAACGAGGATCAAATAACTGTTTCCGACCCGCCTGTAGGTCCAGAAGTCGACGATGATGGAACCCTCAAACCTACAGAGGACATTAAGAAACCGCGTAAGCTCGTCAAAGATGAAGCCAGAGAGCACGGTGCGGTGAAATGGTCGATATATAACACTTATCTTGAGGCTTCGTTCGTATTTATCTCGGCAATTGTTGCATGGATCTTTTGACTAATGTCTCTTGTAGATCATATTGGACATGGGGGATTTTGAGCTTACTGATTGTGGCAAGTCAGGTCTTAGGGGTCGCCGAGAAACTTTGGATCAGACAATGGGGCCAGGCTTACGGGGAAGACAATGACACAATTAATTCATACTCGTTTTTATCATTTGCAACAGGCGAATACCAAATCATCACCGATGGATCATTTTCATCTCATCATCCTCCCTTTATCGCCAACGATTTTCACACCAAATTTTCTGCCATTCACACAAATGCCGACTTGCCAAGGGCTCAAGATCACCCTTTGTTCTACATCGGAATTTACGCTCTCATCGGTCTGGCTATCGCAACAGCCTCTATCTTGTCGACAATAGCTCAATTTACGGGAGCTCTCCGAGCCTCGCGGATCTTGTTCAAACGCCTCCTTTTAGGCGTGGTTCGGGCAACTATGAGATGGCATGTCAGTTGCTATTTACTGTCGTTATTTTCTTTACACTTTCTGACAGCGCTATCAGGACATCACTCCGCAAGGTCAGTTGTGCTGCCACAGGCTTTAGAGACTGCTAAAGCCCATAATGTTATACCAAACTACAGGACGAATGCTCAATCGCTTCGGAAAGGTAACCGAATTCCTCATTCTGACAATATATTGCTATGCTGACACTACGAAGGATGTGACGACCATAGACACTTCGCTCGCTGGATCTATGCAAGCCGTCAATGGATCCTTGGCTACATTCTTCGCTGCAATTCTTACCGTTGCGTGAGTACGCACAAAGGCACGGTTCCAAGCCCTCGTCTGACTTAATCGCAGTTACTTTTTCCCACTCTTCTTGATCCCCGCTGCGTTAATCGGTTTGGTATATCGTCGACTCGCCATCGGGTATCTCAATACAGGGCGTGATCTGCGCCGTATGGAATCCAATAGCCGTTCTCCAATTTTCAGTGGTTTCGGTGAACTTCTAGAAGGTATTGTGACAGTTCGGGGATTCTCTGTGGAACGCCGCTTCTTGGACGATTTGCACCTCAAAATTGATATCACTACCAAGGTTCGTCATAGTGTGATTGTGCCACGATGATGCTAACTTAGTTCCCTGTAGATGTGGTACAACTTCTGGATGACCAATCGCTGGCTCCTTCTTCACTTCGATGCCCTAGGTGCTCTGGCCGTGTTGATAACCACGCTTTTTGCTCTGTCTGGTTTCGTCTCCGCGGGCACTGCAGCCTTGTGCATGACATCGGCGATGGCCTTCACAACAAGTATCTACTGGGCTTGCAGATTTTGGACCGCTCTGGAGTTGGATTTGAAGTGCGTTGATGGTCTTGTTTTCATCGCTAATTTATTGATACATATTCGCCTACAGCTCAGTGGAACGAATTGTCGAGTATCTGAATCTTCCTCAAGAACCTGCACCGATAATCGAGTCCAGTCGCCCACCAGCTTATTGGCCATCGAGTTCTACCAAAGATTCTCTCATTAGGGTCGAAGACCTGGTAATAAAGTATGCACCTGAGCTGCCAGCTGTACTGCATGGGGTATCATTCTCCCTCCATCCAAGGGAGCGTGTCGGTCTCTTGGGCCGTACGGGCAGTGGTAAGTCCACGCTTGCAATGAGTATCCTGCGTTTTGTAGGTGATTCTCGCGGTTGGATGCTTGTTGTTACCTAATTCACGTTGCAGATCGATCCAGAAAGTGGACGCATTATAATTGATGGCATTGACATATCTACCATTGGGATCCACGACTTGAGGTCACGACTGGTATGTATATTCAGTTTCCTTCAACATTTAAGGCTAACGTAGTGTTGCAGACTTTCATTCCCCAAGTAAGTCGCGAATGGTGTCTGTTAAAGCCCCACTATTGAGCATTGCTTCAGGATGCGACGCTGTTCTCTGGGACTCTTCGTGACAACCTAGATCCGTTCGGTATGCTTGCTGATTGTGTTTCCGTAATCATCGATTCACACAACTTGTTAGGTGACCACACTGATAGCGAATGCCTAGATGTACTCTACCGCGTGCAAATGCTGACTAGTAGTGCCTATCAGTCTCAGAGGACATCGCGCGAACCCTCCCGAGCTCCATCGCTTCACGAAAACGAAAACGAGCGGGAGGACGACGTTTCAACGTTTTCTGCAACTCGCACCGATGTTGACTCAAAGAATATCATATCTCTTGACACTCAAGTGTCAGCAGGAGGGACTAATTTCTCGCAAGGGCAGAGGCAGCTCATCGCAATGGCTCGTGCACTGCTGCGCCGAAGTTCTATCATTGTGCTGGACGAGGCCACAAGTAGCATTGACTTTGCTACTGATTCCAAGATCCAGGCTACCATTCGTGAAGAGTTCGGTGACTCTTTACTTCTTACAGGTTTGGAGTTTTGTTCTCGCCATAACCACACTCACTGATTTTAATATTGTAGTTGCACACCGTCTCCGGACAGTTATTGACTACGATCGCTTAATTGTGCTGGACAAGGGCCAGGTTTGGAGTTCCTTAGAGCTCTAACACTATATCACTCAAGTCGTTGTCTTCAGATCGTCGAATTTGACACGCCCCTCAATTTGATCTCCCAAGATAACGGAGTTTTCAGGAATATGTGTCTGCAAAGTGGGACCTTTGGCGAGCTCGAAGAGGCAGCTCGAGCAAAAGCGGAGCGAGATAGCAAAAATCAGTAGCTTCTTTTACGTCCTGCCGATTCCGTTCAAACATGTGAACCATCGTCAGCCCATTGGTCATTCTTTTGAATACAACTTCTGTCCAAATCGGTTTATTGTGTTCCTGTGCTGCGAGTTAGGCTGTCGCAATATGCGCCCACAGCTGAAGTACATAAATACATTCTCATAAATAACCATAACGCACTCTAACGATTCCTACTACAACGTACAATTTGGGATATCTTTGCTTTACAACTCCTCCGTTGGTGCGCCTACAGCTGACCGGCCGGCGCTTACTATGTCACCACAAATATTCCCCTTTAAGGCGGTTTTGAACCGAAATTGGGAAAACCTTCCTCACTACTGCCGAGCAGACGGTGTTCCCTATCCAACGGCCCATCGATACTAAAGATAGAAAAGTGCAGGTGCTGATGTCTATTTTTGGTAACAGAGAGGCAAAGGAGTACGCTATCAACCAATCTATCCAATATGCGATTCATCGGCAGGCCCGGACACTTTCATGAGATTGGTTGAGAACACGCGTTGTCGACGTAGCCATCCCTTGTGAGTTATGCCCTCTTCGTCAGCATCATCTTCCTCCTCGTGCGCTGTTTCGTCGAATCGATATGGAAGAGGTACTTCTCGAGTGACGCGGTATTGGTCCATGTTACCGAGGTGCTCATTTTCGAGACGAACTTAGCCATATAGACCGCAAAGTCAGAGCATGATTAACAGGTATAGAGATTTACGCACAGAAGTTCCACTGCCACCGTCTCAGCATTTCCAGCATTCCACCAATGAAAGTGCGCAATGTAATGCTGGGCCCTCGCTCAGGAATGTAAAAAACCCAGATGAATCTGATCAATACGTTTGATACCTATTTTACTGTAGAGTCAGATACGAATATTTCATTTACCGAGATATGCACTAACCAATGTGAAATAATAAAACTACGTGGGTGACGAGTGAGCACAAGGTGAATGGAAGACAGTGGTCACACACGGGTATCTCATTAGTATACACGAGATCTGGTCGGAGCAGAGGGTATCTCGAACGAGGTTTGAAAAACGACCAATCCATGAGGAAATCCTATCGCAGAATTTAGAAAACACTTCTGCATATAGTTGTAAGATCAGAACCAAACCTACCCAGGTGCATGCATATATCGAATACACGGCGCCGAATAGACACCACAGGACAAAACTTCCACCCCGGTCAGTGACGCCTGAAGTCGTAGTATGATAAATGTAAATTTTCTTCACTCGAGATTGTTACATACCATGATGCCGCCAGAGATAGTAAAAGAAATAATAGATGATGCCGGAGCCGTACTTCCCTCCCTGAAAACCAAAATAGCGAATTTTCGTCACAGCTCGAAATTATGATATCATGAAAGACAACGTCGACTCACGTTTATTAAATGTGTAACCAACTTTGAGTCAGCATAACGTCGTACACTCTGTATCAAACGGGCGAGCAATGGCAGCATTGCCAGCACAAACGCCACCAACCATCCTTTTTGCGACTGGGTCCCGCATGTTTCCCAAACAGTCGGCTGAAACTTATGAGCATAGGCACAGAACGTAAAGTAGAGATTCGATAGCGTGAACACAAGAGAGCAAAACTGATCGCTGAATCATTGCAATGCAACATCAGCGGAGTGCCCTTATTGCAAACACAGCAGTCAGTGAACACGTACCCCATCCAGAAATCTGTGAACTAGAGAAACCGACAGCTGATCAGTCTATTAAATCCTGCTCCGAGCATTTTTCACTCTCACCTCGACCTGGTGAAAACCGCTGATGAGAAGCTCACCAACACTCTTTAGAAGCCACCATCGCGATGATCTGAACAACACAGGTATAGGATTGACCATGAGTCCAAGCGCAAAACCCAGCCAGATGATCGGCCAGATAGTTGGGGTGGAAATATGGGAAAAAGACAGCCAGAATGCATAGATGAGAGTTGCAAGGAGGATTGCGGGGATCTGAGAGAGTGATTAGGAGGGTGCGAAAATTACACGAAAGTACCGACTTCGAAGTATTGACTAGGATGCAGCCGTGTCCGAACATCGAGATCTAAATCCTGTAATCAGCATGTGGAATGAAACGAGCTGACCACCACCGACCGAATATGAAAGCGTAGTTGATTCTGGCATTAGACCAAATCCAAAAGTTTACGCCGACCATCAACGAAAATAGTACGGGAATCAACAGAACGGAGTAGATAAACAATAGGATATCCCATGCTGGAATCTCTGCTCGTCTTGCGGGCTGGAAACCTTCGAATCGGAGGGAGGATCAGAATGGAGGACCATAAAGTGCAGAGCGACCTTACTCTGATAAATACCGCTGGCCAAAACTGGTAAAGCAAGGCCGATTGCGAAGCCAGATCTAAAAGTACTAAGGTGATGACTTTTGTGCTCAGAAGCAGCACGTAGTCTAATCATCGCTCGTTTCTTATCACCTCGCTCTGCCCAATGAAGAAAAATCGGTATCTCGTATCGTCAGATTGACCGAAATACACACCAAATCGCGCAGCGAATAATTCCTCCGCTTGTCTGAGCATGACATCTACTGATGCACCTGAGGAAAACGCGCTGGTCTCGACCTTGATGTCCTTACCATCAGGGCAAAGTTTGACGACAGTAGGCATACTGACTTACCTTTTCTGTCATGTAGGCTTGCTGTGCTAGTATCTAAGAGCAATGTTGGGTGTTGGCCATCTTAGTGACTTTGAAAGTAGATAAATCGCGTAAAATGGCTAGAACACACTTTGGTAACCTTTTCGTATTTCTTAAGGGCTTTCCTGAAGCCCGTGATGTTAAGAATCTGCACATTTCAAAAAATTAGACAAATATTGAAACAGCCGAGAGTGAAAAGAATGTCACCCGATAGTTGCTGAGAACCTCGAGTCCGCTACATTTCGTCAGAAATTGGGCACATCTCATTTTGTCCAAATGGAACAGCGTCGAAACCTACCGATAATGCTCCAACAAAGCTCTCTTCAATTTCTTTTTTGCATGTTGGTACTCTTCCGGATCTAGGCGTTCAGGATGAGTCAGGCCTTGTGCATCAGAATTCACGGTAGCTGTCACGTGAGAATCCGTATGCCGAGTTTCGTCGTCCTTTCCTTTCGCATTTGAGGAGCTAAGCTCGACTTCAGTTGTCTCACCGCCTCTGTTGTCGTCATCGTGTTTCCCCTTGGATACCGTTGGCAACAGAATCCGCTGTCTCACTGTTGATATAACTGGTGTAGGTTTTAAAGCCGTCCGAGAACGTGATATAGGTAGTGATTTCAAGTTGGACTTGAGAGTCTCTGTCCAATAGAGACCAGCGTGAGGATGTGCTTCCTTTCGAGTCGAATGCAGAATCAGAATGAACTCCCCCATCTTGAAAGATCTGATACAAAAAATTCGCTCACGTAAAATACTTTTCTGTGATCTTTCAGCTCTCGCAGCTGAATTTCGAGCTCTTTGCTTCGTGCTTGGGCTTCTTTCTCCCTCTCCGAGTAAAACTTGTCGACCTTTTCTAATTGTTTATCTAAATAAGTGAAAAATGCGATATGAATAATAGGAAGAGTAGGAAGGAGGACGTGTAGTGGCATAGGCTGGGAGTGATTGATGGAGTGAGGACGCGTGGACGTAGAAAAGGGCATGAGCTGAGGACGATGGTTGGTTAACTTGCGGACGGGTGTTTGAATCGGCGAGGAGGAAGAGTTTTCCAGAGGATTCGGTACTGTTTGAGCTATTATAGGAATGAGAAAGTTCCACACAGAAGAGATAAGATTGAGTACATCGCCTGGTACGACTCTTTTTGTGTACAATTTTTGGCCTTTCGATCTCGCTTTCTCTAAGTGTCTCGTCGTCTCCATCTGTATGCTTATCTCTTTCCTCAGGTATTGAAGACGGTCCAGGCCCTGCAATGCCATCCATCTTTTGGGCTCCATCAATGACGCCAGAAGAGGGCTCGTGTCCGTCTTTCGACGAGCTAGCTAGTGGCAGCTTGATCGCCACTTCTACGGGTAGATCCTCCTCATCGGCGGATGATGATGATAGCGGCTCGAGACCTTCCTGCCATCTTCGGATATTTGCTATGCGTTTCTTGAGACCGCGGTAGTCACTGCGTTTGAATCAATGTAGAGACGGTAATTTAATACTCTCCTTATGCGCTAAGACCAGATAACACACATATACGCCTTCTTCCATTCGGAGGTCTTCAGACATAAGTTATAGAATCGGTGTAAATAAATACATAGTATAGCAAGAAACACATACCTGGGTGTCTTGGAGATATCTGGGAGGCAATTTGGTAATGAATTCATTGGCATTGGCGGACTGCGCATAAGCTCGTACCGTGCAAATTTCATGCCAGGATGGTCAAAATTGTAAATAAGACGAGGGGAGCAGATAATAACGTGGCAGGTCTTAGTCGCAGAGACCAAGTCGCGCACAACCGGGTCATTTGATACTGGTATGACGACCCGGTCCTTACATCAAATTGGCAAAAGGTCCGGAGTTCCGCCATCATCCCACGTGGCACATGATGTGTGCCTGGAATTCATTACGCGAGCTTGGTGAAACCACGTTTCACCAGTACATCGAGCCGCCATTAATTTCGAAAAGAGCAAGAAGGCTGAGAAGATCTGATATAACATGCCTGTAACAGATAACGATGACATCATGAAAATACGACCCTTTATATACTGTTACGATCACGTTCGGCTTTGGCTTTGGCTTCAGCCTCCAATTCGCTAAAAGTGCCACTCTTGAGACACATATTTCTGAAGATCCCATCGGTTTTGTTGATCAGGTTGAGAGGTGTATCAAACTCCGCGATCTTGTTCGAGGATATGAGCAAGACAAAGCATAAGATAGAATGCGGACAAACCTCGCCCTTGTCCAGTACAATAAGGCGATCATAGTCAACGACAGTGCGTAATCGATGGGCCACTGGTTAACAATTGACAGTCAGTTTGAAACAACAGAACAATGGCATGACGCACCAGTCAACAGTAAAGAATCATTGAACTCTTCGCGGATAGTTGTCTGGATCTTAGCGTCCGTGGCAAAGTCGATGCTACTTGTTGCTTCATCCAAAACTATAATCGAACTACGGCGAAGAAGGGCCCGCGCCATAGCAATCAATTGTCTCTGCCCTTGAGAGAAATTGCTACCTCCAGCTGAAACCTGAGTATCAAGAGAGATCTTGGTCCTGGTGTCTACATCCGTTGGAGTGGCTGAAATAGAAGACTCTGCATCGTCGTGGACAGACGGAGCACGTGAGGGCTCTCGAGATGCTCTTTGGGATTGATAGGCACTTTCGCTAAGCAGCTGCACACGGAAAAGAACGTCCAAGCATTCGCTATCCGCATACTCGCCTACATATGCTGAGTATGGTGAATGAGGAAACTGTCAAAGAAAACATACCAAATGGATCGAGATTATCCCGCAAAGATCCAGAAAAGAGTGTGGCGTCCTATTCACTGGTGAGGTCAGTTAAGCATAGAATATTTAAAGACTGACCTGTGGTATGAATGTCTAAAAATAGGGCGTCAGTGTTGATAAAGCTACGAGGGTGAAACCGCCCCACCAGTCGTGAGCGCAAGTCGTGGATTCCGATTGTAGAAATATCTATGCCATCGATTATGATCCTACCGCTTACTGGGTCAACCTGCGACATGTTCAGCATAATTTCAGACACTTGGCTTTTCTGACTCACGAAGCGTAAAATACTCATGGCTAGGGTAGACTTTCCACTCCCTGTACGCCCCAATAGACCGATGCGTTCTTTGGCCTTGAGACTGAAAGAGATGCCATGGAGAACCGCAGGCAACTCCGGTGCATATTTGACGACCAGATCCTCAACTCTAAGAAGGGCGTCGTTGCTAACACTTGACGGCCAATATGCAGGAGGTCGATTCGATTCGATTACAGCAGGCGGTTCTTGTGGAAGATCCAAATACTCTACGACTCGTTCAACAGAGCTATTTCGACACGGTCAATCAGGTGAAAGGAACATGAGTCAACGCTTGGGGACTAACTTGAGGTCAAGTTCCAAAGCCGTCCATTGTCGACAAGTCCAGTAGATGCTCATTGTGAAGGCCATGGCAGATGTAATGCACAACCCGGCGATACGGGCTGGGACGAGACCGGACAAAGCAAACAAGGTTGTGATAAAGACACCTACTGCACCAAGGGCATCAAAGCGAAGAAGTAGCCAGCGATTTGTCATCCAGAAAGTATACCACATCTGCGAACAATCGATGACATGAGCATCAGACCGGCAAATATGTTCAAATGCCGAACTTTCGTAGTTATATCAATCTTGCCTGCAAACAAATTTCAAAAGGAATTATGGAATAAAAAAGTTGGAGCTGCTCACTATGTAGGCCATCGAGGAATTGCCTTTCAGCGGAAAATGCACGAACAGTGACAAGACCTTCTAGCATCTCTCCAAAGCCACTGAAGATGGGCGACCGTGAGTTGGATTCCATGCGGCGTAAATCGCGACCAGTGTTGAGATAGCCGATGGCGAGTTGGCGATACAGCAAACCAATGAGGAATGCAGGTATGAGGAAGAGGGGGAAAAAATATCTGCAAAAATCCGTCATTGGCATAGATCACGAGCACGGAGAGGAATATATACGCGACGGTAATGACTGCCGCCAAGAACGTGGCCAAGGACGAATTGACATCTTGGAGGGATCGTGCCAAAGACCCATCGACAGTTTCTATATCCTGCTAGTGAGTCAGTATTTGTTGGCAGCAGCCTGAAAAAATGTATATTTATACCTTGCCAAAGCGATTCAGCATCCGGCCTAGTGATATCCAAAAATTAGAATTAGTCAATCATATTACCGCAAAAAATCCAACCTTGTGGAGTAGTGTCCTGACCATGAAGTTTTGTCAAACCGAGATAATGTTAGCAGAACTAAATGGACGTACATGCCAGCGCATCGTAGCGTGAACTACACCATCCAAGAGGCGCCTGAACAACAGGCGAGATGCTCTGAGTGCTCCCGTGAACATAACAATGATGGAGAGCACGTTGACTACACCAGTCGCTAATCCGATTAGGCTATATACACCGACATAGAACAACGGATGATCCTGGGCACGAGGTAGAGATGTAATGCTCGCGTTCGAGGATGGCCAACGGAGTGGCAGATAATACGTCGCAATAAATCCATCAGAAACAGGCTGACCTCTCGAGACTGTGTATGGCACAAATATGGACGTCTGCGCCGGTTGTCGACTGCCTTCGGGGCCATATGCATCACCCCAGATACCCATCCAGACTTTCTCTGACACTCCCAAGATCTGATAAACACATCAACGGAGGTATTATGGACCCATGCAAACCAGTACGAACCTCGTTGGCAACAACGAAACATCCCAGAATGGCCCATGTGCCATACCATCTGCAAACAATATCAGTATGCTTGATCATTCAACGATAGACAGAACATACGAAGCTTTGAGATAAGTTTTATATATAGACCATTTAACACCGCCGACCGCTCGATGTTCGTCTTCAATAAGCTTTCTCGGTGTTTTGATGTCTTTAGCAGATTCCCAAGGGGAAGCCTCGTCGGACTTAGAGTCAACAGGAATTTTGGAAATCAACTCAGATGATTCCTCTATCTGGACGGTCTCATCCTGAGTTATAGACTCGAGTACACCTTGAGCACGCAGGTCCTTGATGGTTCCCTGAGTGTCGATTCGCCCATCTAGCATTCGCACCAAATAATAGGCGCCAGGGAGGGCAAGCTCAACATGATGTGTTACTAGCAACTGGCATGGCAATCCAAACCGTCAAACGATACAAAGCTTTCGGGGGGAAGCATACGCACCACAGTACGATCTGCCAATAACGGACCTTGGATAAGGCGCTCAAACAGGAAGCGCGAAGTGTGACTGTCCTTCGGAGGAGCTGTTGTTTGAATGAATATGAAGGAATGGTATTAAAAGCACCTACAACTGCGGAGAGCGGGTCGTCCAGCAAGACATACTTTGTGCGCGCATATACAGCACGAGCCAGCGCAACCCTGCTCAGATGGATTCAGTACTATTCGGACATGCCTGCGACCGCGCATACCTAGCCTTTTGACCACCAGACAAGCTTACGCCTCTGTGAAGAACAGATAATCATTATCTCATAACGCGTAGAAATGGCATGTTCCGCACATACCTAGCACCAATCTCGGTCGCGTCTCCGTCTTCAAGCGTGTCCAAATCTTGCTGTAATGCACAACATTCAACGACAGCATTATATCTATCTTTGTCGTACGGGTATCCAAATAGGATATTGTCCTTGATGGATTGATGACGAAGCCACGGAGATTGGGCAGCGTACGAGATGGTCTGCATAAGACCATTCTCGTCGACTTTGAAAGTATTCTTTGCCATAATGATTCGTCCACCGGGCAAGAGTGTCATCTCTCCTAGTAACGCCATCTAAAGGTAGTATTAGTACAGGATTTCTTACATACGGTCCATCGCACTGACAAGGAGTGCCGTCTTGCCGCTAGCAGTGGGGCCTGTGATTAGCGACAGTTGCCCCTCGGGAAATTTAATGTCAATATCTTTCAACTCGAAACGATGATCCGGATCTTCGACTTCTGGACCCACAGTCATTCTTGTATGGCTACCGACAGCACCATTGGAATTGGGTGTCTTCTTGTCCTTCTCCTCGATCTCGTTCCATTTAAAAGATCCATTTTCAATTCCCAAGCCAGAGTCGTCATCACCGTCGAGAGTCGGCAGCCCAGAATGGCTCCGTTTCAGTGTAGAAACCTGGTCGGTCACTTCATCCTCTTCAAGGAAGGTGGCAATTCTATCCAGAGACACTTTGGCCTGAAAGGAGAACGTTGATAATCGAAGGGACGCCATCAATGACCATTATCGCACCTCCATGACGTGAATGACGTATGCTGGAATACCTGTCAGAGGTTGTCTAATTATGTGGATGAGCGATTTGTCAATTCCAGCAGGACACCGACTTACCGAACCATGTTGAACAGAGTAATTGACTGAACAATCATCCAAGTCGATTAATCGAGGGCACGAAAGCCACAGAACATAAACTCACTGTGAATGCGATGCTGACAGTCATTTCGTGACCACTTATAATGAAGATAAAAAATGAAACGACAGCCACCAATATTGGTGCACAAGTGAACGCTGCTTGAAACAAAACAGAATTCTTGCGAGCTATAGGAATGTCAATACAGACTTTACCTCGGAGAATGAAGTTGGCCTTTCGTACATTTAATCAACCAGCGAAGCTCCGTTTGGCGGGCATCTAACACACGCTGAATCCATTTATTTTCCCAGGCGAAAAACTTGATGAATTTGATCTGTTCCACCTCTTCCATGATGCTGTTGGCTAATATACAATCAAGGTTGGACTCACAGCACCAATCAATTCGTTGACAACTTGCATCCTCTTGTCTCTGGCAACGGCAAGGCCTTTCTGAATTCTTATGGCTCGTTTCATGATGAATGAGTTGAGCGGCCAGCCTGCAAGCAACACTAGATATCCCGCAAAGGTCGACCATCCCAGGAGTCTGCAGAAACGTATTTTAGAACCAGGGTTTGACGGAACATCGTGACGGCTGACCGATACAGAAATATGGTGGCAAAGATTACCTCCAACGGTGCTGTTTCGCGATAAGTCGGTGACAAATCTCGATCCAAGAGACACTCACCAGCATAAAAGATGGCCATGGCAGAAAGCGACATTGCGATCTGCATTGTGTCATCAGAAACACGGTTGCAGGTGATGAACGGAGGCAATAACTGACGCGATTGCAATCAACAGACATCAGATTGACGATTTTGCCGACATCAGCTCCAGCCTTGGGCTCATCCGCTTTGGCATCTTTGGCTTTATCCTTATCCTTATCTGCATGATTGAATGAGCAACACTGAGTTGGTCATAAATATCATATCAGAGCAACTTACTAGGTGTCTTGCCGTTTGAATCTGCTTTCTTCTCCGCAGCTTCATTCTGCTTTTCCTTATCGACGATTCCAGAATAATCCTTCCTCTTGAGTGCCTTGTCATAAATCGCAGCCATCAGTTCAGACCGTATTCTAGTAGCAGCACGTCGTCCCCGCCAGAGATGATTAACATCAGATTGACCCTGTGCGACAGCATGATAAATGAACTTATAATTATAGACAATGAGTAATATAGCACACCTTGAGGAGGGTGCAAATAAACATCAGGATAGCGAATATGTAAGCGTTCGACCGATCCTCTCTTGTTGGTGTTCCCTTGTCTAGTGAACTGAGTATTTTCCTGCATCCGGGAAGCGAGGTCACCATCGAAAATGACAGGCACAAGTATCGTGTACTTACCGAAGAAAGAACGGTCCTGCGTAGTCAAATGTGACGCTCACATATGTCAGGAGGAAGTCCGCCAATAAATCCCGCGAATTGGCAGCCCAGAGTTGCCAAAGCAATGTGTTACCCCTAAGATGACCAAAATTAGCGTAACACGAACGAACAAGTGAGCTTTGGAAAGACATACTTGGTATTTAAAAACTTATTCAGTATAGGCCTAGACTGCATAGTGGGCGATAGGTTCCAAACGTCCGATTCATTCAAGGTTGTGGATGTTCCCTGCCATGAGAAATTTCTGAGCCGACCAGAGATATAACACAAGCCTGCGACATACCTTCTTCACTATCGGGAATATCCATGAGAAAGAAATCCAATTCCAAAGAGAGGTATAATCTTCGGGCGACACAGACATGCCCTAGATATCAACTGAGTTTAGAGCTACCAACGAGTATTTTGGACTTACGATATCAAATTTCTTGACTCTGTTGCTCGGAATCCCCAAAGGCATACTGACAACGACACCAAGAAGTATAAGAACGGCAATGATATTGAAAACTTGGCCGACAATCACAGCGGTAGGAGGCAATGGAATGTCGTAGACATCCTTGGCATATACAACGCCGCCAAGAAGTGCGATGCCCATTGTGAGGTGGAGGATATATAAAACAAAGAGATCATACGGCGGCGTCGCAGAAGGCCGCATGATTGGCCGGCATACGGCGTACAACCAAGTCAAAGCGATGACGACGGCGCTGATACCGTCCCAAATATCCTCCGATCTTGCCGCGAAGGTGTAACATGCTGCACCTAGCCAAAACAATGTCTCAAGCAAAGCGATGAAGGATAAAACGATTGTTCTCCACAAAGGCACCAGATTCTCCACTTCTACCTGCGACTCTGGGAGCACATTGTCATCCGGAAAGGGTTTATCGGCACTGTCATTGAGCGCTTCGGCCTCTTGAAGACTGATAAAATGTGGGAACGTCTCGCTGAGAGGTTTTGTAGCTTTCTGCGTGATCTTGGGAAACAAGGCTTTTGTACACAGTAGGAAAACAAAAATAGCAGGGAGCAGCGTGCTCCACGTAGTGCGAACGCATGGGTTGCCAAAGTCAAGAGCACCTGAATTCTGGCACAACATGGCCTGATATTTGGTCAAATAATGCACATTGAGAACAAAGCTGCGAGGTACGCACTTATATAGAATTGGCTGTCAACGCCTCCCTATCGCAAAGTCGCGAATGAGCCAGCCGAAGATTCTTAAAGCTTGGAGGCACAAAATTTCGATATGCGCAGGTTTCAGGCAATGGTAGCCGGGGGACGTCGATATTTGCAACCGTGACTTGATGTGGCCCCGTCGGGATCAATAAGATCAGCCGTGTGACCAAGTCGGGCGCTTATTTGTTCATTATTCCTTCCAGTTCAACTGTGGTTTTCCTTGAATATAACATCACAGTAAGACGCGGGTTGGTTGCTGAAGCGTCCCTACGGTGCCTTGCATCATTTATATGGCTTCAGATGACATTCACGAAGAAATCGAGACCTTAGTCTCTTGGAATTATCCTTTTAAAGTTCTCTCCGGCCTGTCCCTTCAACATCTGCCGAAAAACCAGCGCCCATCCGCCGGCATTTTACGTTTCTGACTGTCTGATTCTTTGCCAGTAAAGCGTCTTCCACCCCGCCAGGATCTTGCGAAAAAGTGGTCGCTGTTGCTTCAGAAACGCTGCTCCCCCCGGATGGCTTTATCATAGCCAGGCAACGAAAAAGGAAGGTAAGAAATCTGACCTCGACTGTCACATATGAGAAAGGAGTTACTGACTTCTATAACAGAACTACCGCCAGGTTCTGCACGCCGGTAGCATCGACACTGGCTCATCCCAAAGCTTGGATTTCCGAATGGAACAGTCTAATGATCTAAACTAGTTAATACCTCAGGTCATAGAATTATTCACGGGGCGATTCGGATCATCGACACAGAGGCTGTTAATGAGACCGATAAAGCTCACCGCGCAATAATAGCAGACTATGGAGAGCGAAACACATCGTATATTTCGGGAGATGAGGTGCAATGAAGAGCGCACGCGCAGGTCCTCGTGAAATACTGATCACCTGTATTTCGAGTCTCCGAAGGATCAGAAGGAATAAGAGAAAATTAGGCGGACAGTATAAGGACCTAACGCACAGGGAACCCCGTGGAATTTGAGTGTACGTTCGTTTCCCCAGATCAAGAGGAAGATGCTGATAATACGTAGAACGATTTCTCAACTTCAACTGAATCAAAGGTCGCGTCGAGGCTATGAACGTGCTATCGTCTGCACCTCTTGCTGAGGCATTCTCTGGAACCCGCAAGGACCGATCTATATACGCACCAGTCAGCCAGCTACTGCGTCTGGCACCACCTTTTCGATACCGCCTCCATCACCAAGAGCCCCAAGGCGTGCGTCTCCGAAGAAAACAAAAGCGAAAGGCCAAAAATAGAAACGGAAAACGGCTGACGACGAAGCCTCTCGAAATGATCATGATTTGACTCCCGAAATACTAGTACAACAGGTGACGTCCAATACTATGCCCATCGAAATAATGCTGATGTGTCAATTTTCCGCAGGCGTGAGCACAGGCCATGCGACCCAATGGGACCATCACTGTCCTTCACTCTGGCAACTACAAGTTTGTATTTCCTGCGTCATCGAGCCTCTCAGAACGCTTTATTTCAGACCTCATCGAACCTTCGTGCAAAAAACCCGGATAAGAAAAAATCCAAGCCGGCATCTACATGGCAGCTATTCGAGACGCCATCGTTCATCAGAAGCTGCGGCTACATATCATATCCCAATCAAAGTCTCTTGACGATGTCGATGACGATAATTCTGTCAAATGTACAGACAATGATCGCGGTGACCTGAAAGATGGTCGTGAAATCGCAAGGATAGAAGTAGTGGGGGTCGTGGCGTTAATCCAGATGATGGTGGGGTGAGCTGATAAAGACAGACGGATTCCAAAGCGGGGGAGGAAGAAAATATTCCGATGTTAGTGATCTTCAAGGTATAGCTCATCGTTGTAAGCTACCTGTCTAACCTGGTCACGAGCGCCAGAAAGCATTACAAGTAGCCACTGTCCGTTATGTCCATTGTGATGTATACCATTCGCCAATCCCTGCCACGTTTCTTCGATCTGCTCCTCCAATTACAGCGGATACAAAATTTCCTGCTCGTCCGCGTTCCCCACGAGCCATCGGCACTTACGGAATGGATGAATGTTCCCTCGTTGTCGGGACATCAGAAATCGGACGAGACGTAACAGGCGTAGTCCAGGCGCCCTTGAACTTGAGATCGCAGATGGATCCGTAACGCTAGATGTGGTTGTCAAACGTGCATTCCGCAGTGAACAGCGGGATACCCTCAGGACCGAATATAAAGTCAATCGCCGTTTGAGGTCCAAAGGAGTTCTCAAAGGCACACTCCTTAATCAGATCAAAACCTTCAAGATACGTATTTTTGTAACTTCCTATGACCATAGGGATGATTGTGAGCCGAAATCAAATTCTCAGTCATAACTGGCAGGCTGCCTATCAACTTTCCTGTTTTATTTGTCCTGACGTAGTTGATTGTGCTGTTCCTTGGGACCCCTCCTATACACGATGAAAGGTTATTTATTCTGGAGATCTGATTTGTTGCGAATTTGACAGCTCCGACGACAGCCATGCAATTTCTGATAGCTGAGTAGGTTTTAGTAGTGTAGCAATAAAATTTAAGATAGTGTGGAGCTACATAACTTCACGATCGGTTGAACCGACGAACGCCCAGAGCTCGAGTCATGCGTCGTTGATCAAGCAAAATGCGTAGATATTTCCCCCAGATATCGATATGATCGCTTGAAAAGAATCCTTGCAGTTACCGAAGGCAGGAGGCTCTTTCACACCGATTACTGACGCTGTTGGACGCTATAAACAGCTTGCTCTCTCTTGAGAAGAAATATACAATTTCTCGAAAGTCTGGAGCATTTTTCTGTAATCTCTTCCTGGGTGAAATCATTAACAAAAATTTAGCGTTGCCGTTCAACGAAATGCTTCTTCAAGTGGATGAGCCTACCTTCTGAGCTCATGAATTCACGCCGACACGGCTTTGAGCGCTAAATCCCCATGAAATGCAACGCCAATTATTTGAATAACAGTTCTAGAATCAAACAGAGAATTGGTCTGCATTTACTGACAAGGAGTCACCATGTGACTATCGGTCACGTTATGTCCTTTCCATTTAGGTCAGCCTTTTCAATACCCTTCCACTCTTTATCTTCATCTTAACATACGCCCAGCTCCATCGCACAGAAAACACCGAACTCAGCGCCATGTATCTTCCACTCATCAATGCGGGATACATATTGTTCACGGCGTGCATGACACTAGCGGGCATGCTCGCTTCCGATCCTGAAGGTGCCCTGTTCTTCGTATCGACTCTCCCGCTCCCCTTTGCCTCTAGCGTTACGTTGCTTGCGCCCGCCCTCGTTCAACTTCGGCTTGAATTTGTGCTCCGGCCTTTAGAGCTCACGGAAATTTCAAACGCACCATTATCAAAACTTCTTCGTTTGGCCTCTCATGTCTCGTCGCAACCCGCCGGTCTTTCGGAAGATATCTGGCGTAAGTTTTCCTCAAATTTCATACCACTGAGTACTTATCCTCATAATCTGCAGATCGACTTAGGCCTGACGCTCCGCTAGGGATTTTGCCGGCCCATCGAGACTGGAACTCTGATACCCTGCCCATCCCCGCGGACTACCTTTGGTGTAAGCTGGAATTCCCCTCTCTCTTTCCGCCTCTCGAATAACCCCCGTCCTTTACGAATCCAGCTGAACCTTCGTCATCTTCAACACCGCTCGTCAAGGCCGAGCCGCAGTCTGGGTTCAAGAATACATTTGCTACGACGGGAGATAAATCCATGTCGCTCGCCGTTCCCACGCTTATTCAGTCTCAATCGACTCGGCTTCCAGCTTTCATGATGCCAGCTCTTTTGTTTTTCGGCGCCCTCTTTGTTGTTCGGGTGCGTACCTTCACACATTATCTGCAAAGTACACCTGCACGCCTGACATGTTATTCGTCAGACGGCTCAACGTATTGCCTGCCTCCTCCTCCTACGCTGGAACATTGACGCAGACTATGATCCGGACCTGGAACAGGACAACCCCTGCAAAGTGGACGAGTTTCAGCCCGACAACACCTCTTGCTCGCGTACTGTGGTCGCTGATACAATCAATACCAGCATTTCTGTCTCATCTACTGGCGATTCTGCGACACTGGAGGCGGTACTTCTCTTTGCTCATGCTAAGTGCAATTCAACAAATCAAGACCTGGCTACGCTTGTCGATGAGACCTCGGCTATGACCACTCAGGGTACCTCTTCGCATGTTCAAAGTCTACTTCATGGCAACATCTCACCCATCGTTCCATCTGCACTTCCATACGCAAATACTCTCTTCTCACACAGGCTTGGACTCGATGTCGAGGAACATCAAGATCTCGGCAGAACACTCAATATTTCGTACGATTCGGCGTCCGATGGACCTTCACCGTCTCATACAAGGCTTGTCAATGGCACTTTTGCCGATCATTCGGTTTCGGCAGTTATACCCACTGGAAGAACTCCCCCTACCAAGACACACTTGTTTTCCTCTAAACCAATCGGAAGCATCCAAGATGATCTTACGGTCATCTACGAAACCTCCTTCGAGTTTACTTCTGACGCTCAATACCATTTTGCCACAAAACCAACCCCCAAGGATAGCTCTTTTCCAGTTTCCCTAGACTCTGACGACGTCCTCGTCCGCCTCAGGTCTGTGGATGCTCTAGCCCAAGGACAACACTCTCGCATGAGTACCTCGAATATCGAACCTTCTACCGACCAAGTCGTCAAGCATATTACGTGCAATGCCTTTTCTATTGAGCGCAGGGACCCGTCCATCGGCCCGGCTATCAATATTTCTCGCCCATCAGAACCTTTCACTAACGATCATACATTTGACGGGCAGGCCCAAGTTTTCAACATGGACGATTTAATACCCACAACCTCTGGCATGTCTCAAGACCTCAAAACTAAGCCATATCTATCTGTTACGGAAACTCCCATCTGTCCAGAGACCAGATCCCATCCAGTCGGCGTCGTCCTTGTGCAGTTCCAAGATCCCTCTTCTGGCCAAGCCATCAGCATCCCTCTCGGGTCAGACTCGATAGATCGTGGAGCCATCGTAAGTTCGCAATATCGAGTTATCATATTCACATTTTGACGCCTCCAATTAGACCATCGATGCACAAGGTGCTACAGCAGTCGCCAATTCTCCCACTCGTAGAAAACGATCCAAGCCTACAAAAAATCAAAGGATGGCTCGCAATGCTGCTCGTGTTTACGACATAGTTCTCCCATTCGACGACGTGGACGATCTTACAGACTTATTCAGCAGAGTCAAAGTCAAGGCT
>KN832974.1:506862-526409 GCA_000827315.1 Piloderma croceum F 1598
GACCAGAGCAAAGGAGGAGTTGCGGAGGCATTCCTCCAAATCGGCTAGGTCATCACTGACGGATGGCGAGGAACGACGAAACAATCGGCGAAACGAAGGCATTATCAACCGCTGCTCAATGCTAGTTGGGAATTAGATAGATAGGGAAGATACTCAAATATTCTGAAGGTGTCCGTGTGTTCAGCTCGTGTTTACAGCACCATTTACCACACGTGGTATAGCATGTCGCGTGGATGCACACCATATTTGTGCTCGTCACGGAGATTGTGCTGATACTCGGTCTGAAGCTGTTAGGAATAGTCTCTCGTAGTCGGTCCTATAGAATGAACATAGTCGTTCCTTCTTGACATATGGTCAGAAGCGCCGGGTGCCAAAGTAAACATAAGATGCGATCTGTCCAAGCGGGTGGGGTTGGAAGGAATGGATTTGAGTGTATGCCGAGGAAGGTCTGGTGTATAGTGTTATAGGCGGCCCTTATGATACGTACACAGCCACACCGAGTCACACGCCAACACGTGTTTGCGCCTCCGTTGCGTGAGCGCCGCTTTGTAGCGCTTTGTCTGGCAGTGCAGACGCGTGCATAAAGGGACGCGTGCTTGACAACTCCTCCTTGTTCTTGTACCACCACGACCATTATCCATCCACCCCTTGGTACTTTCAATCCAATACACGCATCTCGACATCGCATCCTACCTTGCGATCATCATCGATGTCTACTACCAATACACGCTCCAACGCAGACCACGCCACCCCTGACATGGCTAGCCTCTGCGCATCCATGCAAAAAGAGATAACCTCCCTCCGCGCTTCTCAGATTGCTGCCAATCGGGAAATCACTTACTTGCGTCGCAATCAAGACCGTGCCGTCCGCGAGATCTCTTCCGAGATCAAACATCTGAGGAGTGGCGTAAAAGCCATGCAGACCCAGCTGCAAGAGATGGGCGAGTCTCAGAAAATGATACTGTACGTTTTTTTCTCTTTCCACATTCCGTATCGTGGTCACTGCTGATTATTGTCATAGGAGAAGAGTCCAGCGGTGTGAAGCTAGTGCTTCTGCCTCCGGATCAACGTCGTCATCTGTGCCACCCAGTCGGGCCCCAACTCCAAGCCAGAGTCGACATAGACGTCTTGAGCTCAGACGACAGGGTGCTTTCCGAGTGGATGACATTAACGACCTTCCCTGGGCAGAGCTAAACGACGTTCGGGGCTTTAACCCAAATTCACCTCGATACCATTGGTCGGCATCGTCGCCGTCAATGCACACGAGTAATGCCCGTACAGGAGCGAAACGCACGCGTGATGCCGATGCCGCGGATGCAGCTGCTTCCGTTTCGTTCTTTGATCAATTCGAACCTAGACGGCATGTAGTGCCTGAGTCGGACACGGACTCCAATTCGGACTCAGAGGATGGGCCCTCGCCACTTAAGCGTCGGAGGGTGTCTAGTGAGGCGCGTATCGCTCGTATCACAGCGGGGACAAAATCGGCTAAAAATACTCGACGGTCAATCTCGTCTCGACCTGCTGCTTCTAAAAACAACACCGCGCGTCGCTCGACGTCGTTTCTCGCTGGAGTTATTGCTGGAGTTTCGTCTGTTTTCCTCCCATAGATATTATATTTTTATTAATCTTTGGACTGGGGTCTGTCTGATCGCGGAGAATTACTGGACTTCTGGGATCATATACATACATACATACATATACATTGTGCTTCTACATTCTGTCAATCGTCTGCTCATTTGTATAAATGAAAATAGCTTTGATTCAAGACTTCCGCGAGTTACTGTGAGTGCCATGCGATCGATCGTTACCGTGTCTCTGATCTCGGATCAGTCGCAATTTCAATTTGTTTCACTCAGACCGCTACGAGATTACCAGGTTCACGTTAATTTGACAATCATCTACACGGGGGAAATGCTACATGGCTAATCGTATGCATGACAGCACCAATACTGTTCAAACCGATCAACATCACCAGTTCTGTATGGACTACATCGGAAAACTCGCTACAGTTGTCTTATACGTCAAATTCCAAGTAAAGATCAGCCCAAACACATTTTATAAAGAGAAAGGACATACTTAAAGGCTTGCCGCGTTAATCGTCCTTTCTATTTACGCGTGGAACATCCTTCATTTTGATGGAGGCCAATTTCTCCCGGTAGTTGGCTTTCTCGTCCTCGGGTAAACAACGGAGATAATATTCTAGTAAGATGGAGTCGAAAGATGAGAAAACAGTTGAGGTGAACAGATATTCCAGATAATCACCAACGCCACGTTCGGCCTAGAGAACATGATTCGTGTGTCACATTTCAGAACACTGAATTATCATACACTGACCTGTTCGATATCCCTATGCAACCTCCAGCGTTCCATCAGATTCGAGTTCTTGTGGTCAGTGGCGTCCCATTTTCTGCTCAGGTCTTCCAATTTGACCTCTGCAGTAGCAAGAAAATCAATGTGATGATTGAGGTTTTTCCGAGCTATCTATTGCTTTTCAGTGTCAGCTTGAGTTGGCGTGACAGCGAAAAACGAGTACAGCCAGTCGAGCATGAATGTGGGGGGAGTCTCGGCGCGGATGGTCGCGAGAATGTGGCTGTGCTGACGTCTCACCGGTTACCCTCTGTAAAAGTGGAAAGTCAAGTGCAGTCAAGTGCAGTCAACTGAATGCAGAAAAATGGGAATTTAGTCAAGTCCCTTGACATTCAGTAAACTGTTTCTTGACTTTTGGAGTCATTTGTGTGGGAAATATTCTTAAACGACTTGACCAATACTCGACGCAAGATCAACTAAATTCCATTTTGTGAACATTCACCTGACTTTACCTGACTTAACTGGACTGAAACAAGACCAAAGCCTGACTTTTCACTTTTACAGAGGGTTACCGGTCACCAGACGAACTGACGAAACCACCATTCAGTTCTGTCACAGTCACAGGTGGGTGACGAACAATTCGTAATACTACAGTATCAACGATAAAGACATCCTCTTTGTCATTGCTGAGTTCTGTCACCGCATTCGCTCGAGCAACGGAGATGAGATCAGGGCTGTTCAGAGTTGACGATTCAGACGCGATTCAGTGAGGTGATGTGTTCTACCCTATTGTGGTCTGTAAAATTTGCAGTGTTTACTGCTTTTCCTCTCGCTACAACTTCATTTCAAAGTGTTATCCTATGTTGGACATTTTGCTGATGAAGCATCTTCTCCGCCGTCTCAGATGAGCTCTGTAGTTTTGGCTAGACATTGACCTTGTACAATAACCCAAAGGCCAATATTGAGCGACGGCAAAGTTGTGAATATCGCGACGGAATTGAGCTTGTGGTTCTGCCCCCACTCGCTCCTCAACTTGCCCGCATGTAGTTCCAGGCAGCACTCCTGACACCATGGGCATGAAACTCATCCCTTATTCTTTTTACACAACTGACAGCCTCAAAGTAGCCCCAGCACCCAATAGCAATTCCCCACAGGCACCTCTGCCGAGTACAACTATTTGCATCAAGGACAACAGAGAGGTAGAGTTGATGAAGACGGACGAGACAAGGCAAATCGAAACCCGCTGTTTTGTAGCAATTTCTTGCAATGTGCATAGCTATGAGATGATCAAGCTCGTAATTAAATGCAATCTGATGTTTAAGGTCGTTGCTTATGGTTCTGCCCATGATTTGAATAGAAATGAAGTGGGCCGTCCTGCATGAGTTGGTCGTCAAAGTGTGACATAGTCACAGATTCCCGCACCACATAGCTGCAAAAAATTGTACGGTTTCACGAAATCATGCAAACGGCTGTAAGAAACGAGAGGATAAAAAATGGGCGAAAGTATCGTAGGTTAAGAAGTGCGTGCGATGGTACTATATTATACCCCTATATCACCAGCCTCTGCGTATATCGTAGATAAGGCCGCTCTGGCGGCAGAGCGGGCTGTTGCATGATGCGTCTGACGTCTCGTAGTTTTCGTAGACCCCAGAAGGTTAGTCGAGTCGGGTTGTGAGTGCAGAGGTGGATGTGGTTCCGGAGAAGCTGCACGATCCGAGGAGGGTTTTCCGATAATTAATTATCTATCACTTCCGATTCTTCGAGAAGACTATTTCATTATCAGCTTTCCGTACAAACGGTGAAACCCAGAGCGTAGACTTACATTTCGCAGTGAAGGACATCTTTTCGCTGGTTTTAGGCGGGACACATGGCACTGGCCCTGCGAAGCCGTACGACGAAGAGAGATTTCCGAACGCCTGTTCGTAATCTTTGGCAGGCTTCTGTGGCTGCACCAACGTCGTCACCGAAGACGCAGGTGTAGAAGAAGGGGCGCGTGTACCGGGGGACGAGGAGGTGCGCGTAGATTGTTTTTTAGATGAAGATTGGGTGGTGGGGAATGAGGCGGAGAACTCGGTGTGGAAATAAGAAGGCATCGCTGTGGAAGTAGACGGGGTTGTGCTTGTGTCTGAGGTTGGGTTGAGTGTGGTAGCTAGCAATTGGTCTCTAGACTAGGGTGCTGGGAAGATTAGCAGCGAACGACGCGTCTCTTAAATATCTGTGATCATGGACCCAATAACTGCAGTGACTCGAGTCAGGCAACCCCAAAACCTGCCACAGCCGATACACAGCGCTTACGGCAAATTACTGGGTGTCCATGTGGCGCTGCGGCACCGCGCCGCGTCTAAATTGGCTGCGACTGACATTCGCAGGAGAATGGAGGCGAGCATTCCATGTTTATTGACCTGCTCATGTGGTGAGGTACGTCGACATGTAAAGCTCCGCAGTCAACAGCTGCGACTTGCATTCCTGGCGCACCGTCCAAGCTGCTAAGTATAACGACCCACTTCCCGCCTATCTCCATGATGTTACTAGCCGAAGCCGTCCAGGTCGGAAATTTTGCATAGCCTCCAATACATACTCGAATCCAACGGCATGGAGCTACGTGAGGAGTCATATCTTGCAGTCGAGCTTAGTAGTAGTCGAGTCAGAATCAAAACTGACTCTATTTTTGATGACCGGGGGAACGCGAGGCCGCGTGGTACGGAACAAGGCTCAATGCTCATCCTCAACAACCGTCATGAATTACGGCGCAGCTAGGCAGATTTTAAACGGCCCTGGCGATGTGCTGCGCTTGATTGAAGGAAGCAGAACGTGAACCAGAGCGGTCTGAAGCGGTTAGGAAGCATTGTAGCAGACGTGAAATATCGGCAGGGATGGTCCAAATGCGGACTACCGTCCCACGGTCGATATTTTGTCACAGCATCACTTTTGCTTGTCAAAGTATTCATGTTGCGATTACAAGTGGTAGGTAGCCTATTCACTTGTACAACTATATGTATTAACACAGTGTCCAGCCTCGCAGGGCACTCCTTGCGACCGTTGCAGGGACAGGCGTTGTTCTTCACGAGCGACAAGAAAAGGTTCAGATGACCATTTTACTGCAACCTTTCTAGAAACGCTAATCAGCCCATGAACACAGCTCTCCATCTACCCATCGCCACAGCCTGAAATCTTACTGCTCGATACACCCTCCGAGCTAGAGAAGTATATCGGCAGTGCACGTCGTAAAGTCACTGGTGTGTATACAGACGCACATACTCGCGTGCAGGGAGTCGTGTCGCAGTGGATCGGGATCGAACATGCTGTTGAGAGTTCGTTTTATTATTCTTTCAAACTCACAGCCCGAAGTTGAGCCAAGTTGTCTGCCAGGCCGTGTAAAATCACTGGTTGTGCCCGAAGAACCGCTCACGCCAGGAATTCTCTATGTGGGCGTAGCAACATTAACGGGTTCAATCATATCCCGCAATCGGTTCCTTCCAACACGTCTCTTTCTTCCTCCATTATTCTTCCTCTTGACGCTCAACCACTTCCTGCCGAAAACTTCGCACAATCTTTCGCTATACGCTTCCGAACTGGAGGAAAGGTACGCGCCGAGGTTAAAGGAGAAGCACGACATTGCGAATGCGCATACTAGGATGACGTGGGAGAGGGCGAAGGATGCTACGAGGGATGGTCGAGAGAGATTGGGCGGAGCTGTGGAGGGATTAGTCGGGAGTGTGCAAGATGCGACTGGTTTGAAGTTGAGGGAAACCTTAGGACTTGGAGAGAAGATGCTGGACAAGGCGGAGGGCAAGGCTGTGGAGCTTAAGGATGTTTTGAATAAGAAAATTACGCAGACGACAGATGGGGCGGAGTCCAAGCTAGAGGAGCCCAAACGAATAGTATAATTAGGATAGACAATCAACTAGATCTGCACACGATGATGTCTTGACTTTATTTCGCTCTCTCCTCCTCTGCCTCTCCGATATCCATCCAATCAACACTTCCACTAGCCCCAGTCTTACTACCCCCCATCGCCTCAAACCGTCTATTGAACCTGCCCACGCTTCCGCCAACAAGTTCTTCCTCCCCTCTCTGCCCACCCATACTCCCACTATTCCATAACGGATTATTTGTAAGATCGCGAGTGAGACGAACAAGCGACCGTGGGGAAGTGGTCCAGTGTACGAAGGTGGATCCGTCTGCGCGGATAACGCGCTGAGGAAATTGGGGCACAACGGGGTTTGGGAGTTTGTTTTGGCGTCGCTTTAAAACATGGGAGCGACCGTAAGGCGAGGTTGAGTGAGTGCGAGCCTGGATTGGTAATAATGTTGGAGGGAAGCGAGTTTGTTTCAATGGGACAAGTAACATCGAATATTATTTTTGACTTGAAGTTGAAGACGTTCAAAATTCAAAATTATTTAACGTCATGCTTGGATTCAAACTCCGAAGATTACATAATAATTTTAGGCAAACACTACTGAAGTTCCACTGAAGTAAAGGCAACAAACGACAACAAGCCCGTGGATAGTCATACTCTAGCATTTCTGACGGAAGCCGAATCGTGGAACTGACCGCTTCCACACCGCGCCCATGGTTCAGGCGGCAGATAGCACTTGCTGCGAGACTACTCGTCTGCTGCATTCGTGAGTCAAGGGCTAGTATCCAACAGTACATTACTGGATTGTTTCTGGCATAATTTTTAGAGGTGTCATCGCAGCTTTCGAAAGAATCACATTGGTCTAACACAAAAATCATGCTTAGCATGAGACGTTTTAACAGTTGAAAGCCTGAACCATTCTGCGTTGGTTTTACGCTGGTCACACATGGAGAATCAGTGATGTTATTTCACGGGATCTACGGAGAGAATGTGAACTTTATACTAATTGTCGAAATGGAGGCCGATCTCTTCACGCACCTTGGGATAACATGTATGTTTTACCTTGCAGGGCACGAAGCGCTTGCTATAGCTAGTAGCTGCCGAGTAGTTTCAGAGCCCAAGGAGTTTCTAATCTGGAGAGGAAACACCCTGTTCAGTTAGTGATTTCATCTCGAAGAGCACCGACGGGCTGCTCAAAGAAGCTGAGGGGCAGGCATTTGAGACGCGCAAACGATGCGCTTTTCAAGCACTTGTGCATTACTAAGTGCGTCATATGATGTAGTGCTGAAGCCTGATATACACATAGGTATTCAAACCTGATGATAACAAGTGTTCATTGACTGACTGGCGTTTCAGACGCGTGCATCGGTCAGGTATGACACCACCCTAACGCATGTGATACCCAACTCATGGTCAGTAAGCCTATCGATAAGCTCTTCTTTGATTGACCTTGATTCAATTTCTCTCTAACCAGTCGTGTTTTCAGGAACACAAACGCGGGACCTCGTCGTGCAACATCTGAACAGTATTGGAAATGCCATAAACTTAGAGTGGAATGCGCAAGCCATGCACGATGTGATCGAGTGGGCGATCCAGGCCAGTGAAGATGATAATAAGGTACGAATATAAACCACCCCGAACTGCATTATTATACCTGACCTTGACAAGATCACATATACCCACAGGATAGTGCTGCCGTAGTTCGGTTCCGAACTTAGGTTTGAACCAAAATCTCAGTGAACTTAACCGAAGTCCGGTCCAAAGTTCAGAGTGAGTGCTGGACTAAACGCTGAATTTGGTTTGAGGTTCATGAATGCTTGACATTTTCAGAACCTGTTCGAACTTCTCTGAACCGATAGACATCTTGCCTTAAAACTTTGCCATATTTTGTGCCAGAGTTGTATGTTTAGCTTTCATCTTTGATCGGAACCGTCTGATTGCCTGCCTGAAAAAGAAGGTGGCGTGAAGATAAACATTATCCTCGGGCCACTCCTCGATATCCTCGTCACCTCCTCTCAGGATTAATTTTCCTCACATTCTAGTCCTTTGTCATCACCACGCTCCAAAATACTACGCATCGCGTTGTGCAAGTGACCGTTCGTCTCTCCGATCAATTCCGAGGGCACACTGCCTTCTTCGGATCCCACTTCCACGGCGCAACATTCCTTCCCAAACCCACTCCGCATCTCGTTCGAAAAAGCAGGGCTGTGCTCCAGGAACCCCGCCAATAGAAGTGCTAGCCCGAACACAAACACCAAACGCTGAGCAAGTTCTGTCCCCGCGGAGATCTGTGCCTGGTGCCACACATATTGGATCTCGAATGACCCATTACCGACGTGGAACATCCGGCACTTGGTTATATTTCCCCCTTTCTTTTGACGAAACATTCGTATCCTTGGCTGGACTGTTTGAGCGACGCGAGCTTGATTTTGGTCTTGTCTAACCCAACGAGGCCGTCCGCCCTCGTCAGACTGGATTGTCCTCTCGCGCAACGTGTCTTTCAGCGCCTCGACGGCGCGTTCGAGTTCTTGGATAAAAAGTGCTGTAACTGAGTTCACGAAAGAATGAAAGAGGCTCTGTTCTGCGCTGGAGGGTCATCGCTCGAAGATGGTGAAAGTTGGGACCTTGACGCCTAAATAATGTCACGTCAACTGACCTCCTACCAACCTCCTATTGCCTAATTTCGTCACGTCCGGCGTCCTCCTAAGTACACCACCATGGTCCGTAAGCTGAAATAATATGACCCAGTGGGGTTCCCACCGGTAATGGGGAGCTCGCTAAATCCGAGTTTTCATGACCGGGTGTAGCATTCTATTTTTCAATAATTATTTAAATTATGCTAAGCTCAATATATTACCTTGTGAAGTGATGTAAATCCAAATCTGCTGGGGACACCTTCCAACACTTGATTGGTAAACATCTCAGCATGTAGTATATCTCTAAAAAAATTTGACTTGTGGGGGAGACCGCCACAGATCACCCTCCACAGCAGGAGTTGATGGTAAACATGGTTGAGAATGTAGAATTTAGCTATACCTTTTATTTGGTGTTCAAAGTCAAGTAAACTGATTTGCGGGGGAGACCCCCGCAGACCCCCCTCCGCTGCGCGGAGCCTATCATTAGCCAAAACTGAATTGTAGCGGGAAAGCAAAACCATGCAGGATTTTTTAAAAAATGAGCATAATTATATATAATTCACAACAGGAAACCACTCTAGATGATCACTAACTGTTGAGTCAGCTGAGAGAATAAGGGAGAAACAGGCAAATAGGCCTGTAGAGTCTCAGCATAGCACAGCATCCTAATTGGGCCAGAAATTGTGTCACAGATTTGTGGTGCTTATGCATTTTGTGGCCCAATACAGATAATAGGGGAGCAAGCTCCCCAATGATGGATCACATGTATTTTCAATTTTCTTTGCTTTATTTAAGCTGTTCAGGGTTCGAACATGTCTGAGTGAGCTCAGTCCTGAATTCAGGCTAGGACTCCATCAAGTTCTGAGTTCACAGGTACTTATAAAACCAGACTTCGGCACCACTACTATAGGAAGCTTTAGATGAGGATATTCCTGGCCAAGCACATATCCACTTGAGGCACGGGATGAGATATCATTTGGAAACAGAGATTTAGCAGAGGTAGAACAACTTGGTATAGGGTCTTTGCCTATGCTTTGCAACCTGCAATATGCCATGGCTTGCCTATTTTGTTGATATTGTGTATGAGTGGTGCAGTGGAGGTAATTACCCAGCTGAAGTATGATGCTGATGACTTGGACTTTCCTCATGTTTATCTTGCCTCAGCAGACTTTGCTAACATCTTGACAGCAGAGTATTCTAAATTCTGGCTAACTATTTGTAATTTATATGCACTGCATCATTTGTATGGTCTCTATATATCCTGCAGAGTGACATCAGGTAACCAGCAAGAAAATAATATAGCATTATAAATTCTTACAATTGGTATAATTCCTACAAAAACTATCGTTCTGATATAGCAAATGATAAAGGTATATATGGGGTGGTTGTGTTGGTGAATCTCACAATCTCTGCCAAGTTTGGCAAAATCACCAATTCTGGTCTTCAATTCCAATTACATATTTAAAAAAAATCTAACTACACAAGACTGATAGGTCATTTGTCAAAAACAGCAAAGATGATTCCTTATTACAGGGAATGATTCTTTCATCTCTATCTGCTCTCATATTATCTCATTTATCTGACTTCTCACATTATCTTATGTTACTAGTGTTGCCATGGCTATAACCAACATTTTTCGAAATAATGGAATTAGCGTGGGAAGGAATTTAGCTAAAATATTGAAAATATTTGAGAAGATAGATGAGGCAAAAAGCCGAGGGGTTATTTAAGGAACCTAGCCGATTGATGTCATAATCCCCAAGTTATTGATGATTAGCTGATAGAGTATAACTGGCTAGGGTCTATCAGCTAATCATCACTAACTTGGGTATTATGACATCAATCGGCTAGGTTCCTTAAATATCCCCTCGGCTTTTTGCCTCATCTATCTTCTTAAATATTTTCAATATTTTAGCTAAATTCCTTCCCACGCTAATTCCATTATTTCAAAAAATGTCGGCTATAGCTGTGGCAACACTATATGTTACTTATTTTCATCTTAGACTCTTACTGTAGTTAACTTAACTTGCTTGCTTAATCTTAGGAAACTTATTACTTAATTCTCAGGAAATCTCACAATATGTCATGTGAGAATTGAGAGGACACAACCAATTTTTTGCATTTTTTCAGGTGACAGGTGCTAACTGAATGTGTATGTCTGTTTCCACAGCAGTATTTGCTGAAATGGTGATGACTTGCCAAGTATCATCATTTAGACATCTAAATATAAGCTGAATATAAATAATTATAAGATACCCCCAAGTTTTGCATGGCATTGAGAAAATTTGATCAAGTTGTCATCAGAATTGCCAAAGATGGTCATGTGATGTCTAAATGATGATCACTGATATAGGTTGGCAAGTCTGTTGCCATAATTTCAGCCAATGCTAATTCTATATAGATGGCCCTCTGGGCAGCCCTGGCTCTGGCCAATGTTTGCACAATGAATCAATTATCAATTATTTTTACAAAGGGGGTCACTCAGGGCATTGATATCTGTCCATGTTCATGTTAAAGACAGATTTTACAAAAGACACAATATTGAAACTCTGTTTGGCTATGTATTCAGTCCATTTTCACGCCACGGTTTTGCCACGGCATTCCCTGATGAAACTTATGATGATCTCATAAGAGCTCATAAGTCTAGATTGTTCAAGGTCCTATCATGTGCTGAGGCCAGGTGGCCCAGGATCAATGCAGGGCATCACATTATCAATTATCGATTTTGACACCTAGTCTGGTAAACCAGAGCCAGGGAGGACATCTTTGAATTGGGAACTACAGCGGAAAACTATGGTGAATACTACAGGACTATGGGAAAATCTACAGCAGACTCTATGGCAGGTCGAGACCCACACAATTGGCTTGGTGGCAGACATGGACAAATTTGAAACCCACCAGCTCTGATTAATGCATTGAATAATGCAATTAAACCCCACAAACACATATAGTACTGGTCAACCGACTGCATAAGCTCCACTAAACCCCTCCCCAACTCTATCTCCATATACTAGTTTCCACCTTGGCAACGCTGCAGTGTAATAAATCCAATTAAACATTTCTTTCTTGCATGAGCTCTTCCTAGCTCGGACCTTGAGGCACCTGACCCCGATAATACCCTTGATTACATGTTCCAATGTCATTGCAGGTGTTTGGGGGCTGTTTGGACATGGTGAGTCACCAATGGGACAGTCATTGTGGTGAAGAACATTGAGAATGTCAGGGTCAGCCACCCAACAACAAATTTGATTAAAACTCCAATGCTTGCAAGTGGCTGCAAGCCATTATATATGCCACTGTAGTTTTTTGCTGTAGCCATAGTCTTGCGCTGTAGTTTCCAATACAAAGACTTTCTTGAGCCAGGAATATAAAGATATCATGTGGCATCGGCCAGATTTGGTGTTATCAAATCTATCTGGTCATACCAATGACATGTTGATTACATGATGCCACTATGTCTTTGTATAAGTTGGCATTCCCCGCATGTGAGAAGGTTGTCAATGATTGTTTTACTCAGGTGCCCACTGAGAGTGGGCAACTCTCACCTGAGATATATCAAAATCTGTCAGCACAACAAATCTTGATAGGTGTCTGGGCAACTTCCAAGTTGTGTTTATAGCACAGCCACATAGCAATTCTCAAGTTGTCATTCAATGAATTGATTCAATTCTCCATCTTTGCTTCTGTACTTCTGCACATCATCCATGTGAAGCATTATTCACATTCATATACTTATTCTGGAGTCTACTGTGATTGTGTCTCATTCAAAGTTTATTGGCATAATATCATATAAAGAAGGGTCAACTATCTTCATTGTTTTGCCATTTTGTGATGACATTTAGAGGATCCTGCAACCTTTTAAGGCTCCAGGATGGGATATATAAAATTAAAGTACAGAACAAATGCTATAGAAGATGTACTTAGCATGCTAAATTATAATAGCACTGGAAGAATCACAGAAAACCATTGGGAATTGATTGAAAACAGCTTGGGTCACTTTTTGTGAGTGGGAAGTGGCCAGAATTACTGCATTAGGCAAGTAGGTGTAATGAAACTGATGTGGTGCTTTGGCAGGCCATCACAAAATCTGCTCAATTCCAATAAAGGTTTATCTAGTATTAAAATGTTAATAATTTCAATAATAACTATCAGAATGACATATCATCAGGTAAGGTTAGATTATCATGCCTAGTGATGGCCAAAACCACCAAGGCTATCAGACTGGTGAGTTTGACAACTTAATACCAGGCTGACAAGATTTTTGGACCTTGAATTGAAGCTGACTTTCAAATTCCAGTTTCAATTGTATTTAAAATACTTATCAGTCCAAATTAGTTATCAAAATTGATTTATTTCATGACTACAAGTATATCTACAATATTAATTGTGCACACAACATCATCCCCACCTTGACCACATCATCCCCCAGCCTAACTCCAGAGCATTCCACAGGATCCTAAAAGTCAAGGAAGATAAAATGATTAACCAATGCACAGCCCAGAATACTGTTAAGCACATACCATTGAGTTTGCCTCAACACAAGCTACAGGAGTGTGAGCATGTGTGGGCAGATGGGGTAGGCCAGTGGTATGGCAGTGAGGTAGGGCAGACTCCAGTAGTACCAGAAGAAGGCTGTCTCAAGAGGTGGAAGTTGAAGTCCAAGAGACATTGGGAATTGTTGCTTTGCAATGGCACAATTGTAAAAAAATGTCTTACATAATGTGTTCCCATGCCACAATCAGAGTAGCTGAATCTGGCCAGACTCGATCCTATGAGCGGAGATTCAAATGCTGGTGTGCTGAGAGTCAGCTGTGATACAGGACCCCAAAAGTACCCTCTACAACTCTGTTGATTGCTGGTAATGTTTGGTCAAGTTATGTCAAAAGTTCCAATATTTGTAGCAGCTGGGCCATCAAATGGATTTCTGGTATGCCATGATAATCATAATAATAATTTTGGAATATGATAATGTTATTATCAGTGATTAACTATGTTTGTATTTTGTGATAACTATCCATTGGTCCGGCAACTACTTATCAACTCCGTCTGGTCATACCAACACCACACCAATTTCCTGATGGGGGATTGCCGGCATGGCTGGATATTCCTGGACCAGAATGGACCAGGTCTACCAGCAGAGTTCGTCCATCAAACAAATTTTGATCTCCTTTTTTAGTAATTTGTTCTCAGGTTTTGCACAGCACTACTTGAGGTGAGTCATGACCGGAGCTTTTTGGCAAGTTGCATAGCCAATAATTATGACTCATCTTTGAAGCTGACTCATTTTTGAAGTGAGTGGAAGCATAGGAGACAGCTTAGAAGAGAGTTTTATAAGCCAGGTGAACTGGTATTGTTCTGCAATTCAGTGGTGGAAACCTGATTAAATAGAAAAATCAAACCACAATATCTAAGACTATATTAAATTTGTCAATGAAATAAAGGGGCTCCCATGTACTAAAAGAACTAGATGGATCAATTCTGCAACAAGGAGTTTCAGCTTTTCAACTTCTGCCATATGTTTCACACCATAGCAAGAAACTACTTGAAGAAATAGCAAGGGAGGTACTGTATGACTTCAATCTATTTGGTAGTCATGCATCACGGATGGCCTTACTGAAACCAAAATATGGTCAATGTCACAGGTCACAGAGGGGTCTACCAAATGCCTATTTTGTCATGGTTGTCCATTTTAGGTGAAATATGGTGAAAAAATGCAAATTTCCAGTGGTTAACAATCAAAATTTGTGCCCTGAGTTTCTTGCAGCCTTTGGCCCCCAAATGCACACTAAAACCATGCAAAATCTATTCCAATTCTGCTGAAAGTTTTTTGGTGTCATGGTATCTGAAGGTACCTACAAGCTCCAGGACTAGACAAAGATGTTGTCCCAATTATACCAGTCACTAACCATTTTATATATTGTGGCCCCAATGGAGCTGAATGTAATATTTCAAGACCACAACTTCCATTGATTTCAGCATCTGCTTATAATGATTACAAGAGCCAAGGTAGAGGTTTAACACATGCTATTGCTGATCTGAGTAGTTGTGGATCTAAACAGAGTATCTATGTTATGTTATCAAGGGTTAAATCCCTTGAGGGTTTGGGTGTTTTAAAATGGTTTCCTTCAAATATTTTGGAACAGTGATTACAAGAAGAATTTTGTGCAGAATTTCTTAGACTGGAAACATTGGATATTGCTACTCATGAATGGTTCAAAAATAAATATGATTTTTCTTCCACTGAAAATATTACAATGGAAATAGACTAAAAGGTCCACATAATTTCATGGAACACCTATCATCATAATAGTTTTTATGTATTATATATATTGAATCCTGCTTAATGCCTGTAACCTGTCAATTATCTCAAGAAAAATATTTTATAAGGTTAATGAGAGATTCAACCAGTCATAAATGGTCCAGATTTGCCGGAGGGCTTAGGTATAATATATACACATATGCTAAAGGATAGTAATACATATGTGTACATATTATATCCACCGCAGTCTGCCGTGCAGTACCCATTATCAATACAAAGAAAAGGAGCTGATTTATGGGACAGCTAGGTTCTGACAAAGATGCTTTCTGAGGAATAGGTGCTAATTGTCAAGGTTGCAACAAGCTCTGGAAAGCCCTTGAACGGTTAAGAGCTCAACTGCATGAGAAACTGATGAATTCTAATCAAATATGGTGGCCTTCAAAGGCACACTAGGTTTGGAGGTATTTTATTGGGCTTGCTTCAATCATCTAAGATGCTTTGTTATAACAGGCTTAGAATCAGCTGCATAAGGGGAAGGCCTATGCCATTGCCCATGGCAACCTTTTGTATAAACTATATATTGTATAACACTGTATATACCTATCCTGACAACTGGCAGTTTCACTGATGCATCAAGGTGTATCTGCTGCCCATGTGCGTTTGTACTTGCCATGGACTCCAAATTGTCGGAATTTTTTGCACACCCAATGAACGGCCTACCAGGCGTGTCTGAACCCCAAGTTTGTCCTTAAATTTCTCTCTTCATATACAGACAAATGGTAATCTAACGGTGTAGAATGATTGGACCAGTATTCTCTACAGCCTTTTGAATATACCCCAGGAAATTGTTTTGATACTGGATGTACTGCTCGAATCTGTGCTCAATCAAGTCAGCTTGCCGACGGGACTCGCCTGAATGATGTCGAGTTTCTAGCGATATTATAGCCTGCGTGATGTTCACAATAAGTGGTCTAGTTAAAGTGTCAGTTGGAAAGTGCATGATGATGAGTTGACCACCATCGGTGCCAAAGGCGATTGAGCTCTTCAATACCACCTTTCGGGTCAACATATGTGCTGGTATCAAGTGAGGAAGCTTCAAGGCAATGTCTTCTATTCCTAATATCCAATCTAAGCTACAATATAAAAATAAATCACATCATATATCACAAATAGTTTTTATAATCTTCGACACCAACAAGCCTGATGCTGCATTCCATGAACAAATTTCATTGTTCTCCGACATGGCAATAATGCGATCTCCACCGGGACAGAAAGCAACTAGCGTGATCCATCCTCTCAGCCCTGTCATCGGATGGAAAGCCTCTGTGCCTGATATCATGTTCCATAGTACTCGGACACTGCCGTCCACTGAAGCGGACACAATGTGTGTACCATCAGGGGAGAAAGTAAGGGCTCCAACCCAGTCGTTGTGGCCACGAAACGGTTGGACAACTTGTGTACCCGACTCAGAATCCCATACACGAATATCCAGTGAACCAGCCGCAATGCGAGAGCCATCTCGTGAGAAAACCGATGAGGCCACCCCAAACCTATGCATATCTCGTATGAGGAGCACTTCTATCCTGGATAAAGACTCCCTAACATATATTTCACTTGCACCAGATGCCAGCCAAGCCCCATCAGAAGAGAACGCAAGCACGGCAATCAAGCCAGTATGACCGCTAAAAGGAGGCGCAACCTCCGTCCCTGAGGCAGCATTCCACAAGCGGACTGTTTGGTCCCATGAACCAGTTGCTACATATGCCTCGTCTTCAGAAAATGTCAGAGCCGAGATATGGTCTTTGTGCCCTGGTTGCATAGGCACAGCGTCAAGTGGTTTGGTGGTGTCCCAGACACGGACGGTGTGATCGAGCGAAGCAGATGTAACTCGTGTTCCATCTGGGGAATATGCAACTTCTCTGATACCAGCATTATGATGAAAGGGTGGCAGAATCTCAGCGCCTATCAAAATATCCCACACACGGACTGTCTTGTCAAATGAACCAGAAGCGAGATGCTTTCCATTCGGAGAGAATGCAATGGACATAATGTAACCTTTGTGACCATCTAGGGGAGGAATGATTTGGACACCAGTCATGGTGTCCCATACGCAGATGACTTTTGAACATGACGCGACCCATGCCCCATCGGGCGAATATGCAACAGACAGGACTTGGTCTGCGTGCTCTCGCTGGAAGGGCGCGACATTTTCCCCGGTATTAGGATCCCAGAACCGGACTGTCTTGTCCAGTGAAGTGGATACGGTTTGCGTGCCATCAGGAGAGAATGCTACAGAAGTAACATCACCATCATGTCCTTGGATCCGGGAAAATAATGCCATCCCGGTCATTGCATCCCAAACGCAAATGGTCTTGTCTTTCGATCAAGATACTATTTTCGCTGCGTCAGGTGAAAATTTCACCGAAAGAACGCAATCTTCGTGGCCTTCCAATGCTGTGAGAATCTCTAAGCCGGAAACAGTGTCCCATACCTGGACTTTATTATCCATGCCCCCTGAGGCAATAAGCAACCCATCTGGAGAGAAGCAGATGGAAAAGATAGAATTATCACGCAACAGCGCCGAGAAGGGGGGTGTAACTTCAGCGCCTGATGTTGCATTCCACATCCGAATGCCTTGGGAGCTGGATATTATCTGGCTTCCATCAGTTGAAAAGGCCACAGATAACGCGGGTGTTTTGTGCCTGAGGACGAATCGAAGCAAAGACCATGACTGTTCAAAACCACCTGCAATGCGAGGAATGGTGGTATGATCATGGAATGTGCGATAGAGCTTGGAAGTAACAGGAGTGAACAGCAAAGCGGTCAAATAAATCAAGATGGGATGGTCTTCAATACTATTTATAAATGTTTGAGTGAATATTTGTGCATCGTCAATGAAGGCAAGCAAGCCATGTTGAGAGGGTACGTAATGCTTTAGTGATATATATTTTAGCCATAAGTAAATTTTCTAGAGGTTGACTGGATTACCTGGATCCACTCATGTAGACTATTCAATAAGGAACCAGCTTCTCGAGATATTTTGAGAAGGCTCATAACCTCCAGCCAGTGTAAGAGATGCCGATGAAGGAAGACATCCATGCGCATTACAACTGGACCAGTGTCCTCTGTGGTCGAACAGACATGATGTATCCAAGACGCCCCCGCATAGGTCACATCTTCCGGAATGGTTATATCGAGCTGTGGAAATGAGAGAGATAGGTCATAGAGGTCTCATCTCAATGTTTTCTCCAGAAAGTCCAGACATGACATGGCAAGGTGACGATGGTGTAAGGATAAATCAATGAACCAAGGCCCATTCCCACAACGAAATTGATGCGTCATAAAGTCCACGAAAGAAGGGTGTAAAATGCGTACAGAGTCATTGGATGTCCAGCACAGAACACATCCAAAGCGGGAGATGATGTGCAAGGACGGTCGGCATGGACACAGTAACCAATCAATAGCGCTGTGTGTAAAAGGGCTTTTGGCAGCAATGATGGCCCCAAAAATGGAGAAGAAATCAGATCGGAAAGATCGATCCTCCCATCTCCCCGCGGACTGTAACGCGGCCAAATACAGAGTATCAAGAGCGGACTCAGACTCTGATGCCTCCTCAGCTTGTAACACAATATTGAGCCACTCCTCTGGATCGTGTCCCTCCTCAATAAACGCACAGGCAGTGGATGCCCAGACAAAGAGCCCACAAGCACACTGAGTTAAAAACAGTGTCCTACATTCGCCCAGCCAATCAGACACTAACCCAAGATACTGATTGGCTGTGCAAATAAGAGCAAGACTATGGCAAACATAAGTCAAAATATCGCTGGCATTCACGCGGGAAGTAATATCAAGCTCCTTCGCGAGGATCTGATGTTCATGATCAAAAGCCCTGCAAATCTCAAAGTCGTCTTGACTTGTTACCAATATTTTGATGCCGGATGGCAGGTTGCGAGATCCATATTTCAGCACGGTTAAAAGGTCGCATCGGTCTTTTGCAGTCCCACACTTGTCCAAACCATCCAATATCACTAGGATTGGCGGATTGGTGGTCAACATCAAAACTGACAGGAGCGGATCAACGATGAGCCTTTGGAATTGAAAATCTATCGGAGAGGATGGAATGGTGGGAGTGCTTTTGATAGCGGCACAGATAGCAGCTCCTAATCCAGGATGAAAAAGACCCAGCTGATGTGCTAGTGTTCGTATGACAGTCGACGGGTTGGTTCGTTCAGCTACATCGCGGTCAAAGAATAAAAACGCGCCTAAATAACCAGACTGACGAGAATAGTTGGCAACAGTGGTTGATATTGTGCTTTTGCCAGATCCTGCAACTCCGTGTAACCAGAGAACTTTCAGATCCCCATATGGATCTACCGTCCAATCCTCGATGTCCCGCAACAGCTCCATGCGAGTGTTCGGCGAGCATGCTCGGCGATTGGAAGCATCCATTTCAGCAGGTTTCAAGCTTCCCAAAATTGCTTCTCTC
>KN832974.1:539051-575166 GCA_000827315.1 Piloderma croceum F 1598
GTCAAGTCAAACTTCTGCCTGTGCCACTGGCACGTGACGATTCTGACTGAGGCTTCGGAATATATTTATTGATATACAAACACTTGAACGGGGACTGTGACTTTCTCCCAACTACCAACTGCGCAGTATTTTGGCATGTGACATAAGTAACCACATTCGTTTTTGGCATCACATTCCACCAAAGTATATATATTCCGCGTGATGACTCTCATTATACCGTTTTTTCTATGTAGACATAAATAATAGGAAGGTTGCTCTATTGTGTGGATGCCATGACTCGTGGGTCCAAGTATGCAAGATAAAAGATAAATCCACATTCAATCCGTCAACGCATCGAGTTTGGCTTGTGTCTCCCGCATCTCTTGTTGCCAGCCTTCCCATACCTCGGGTGACTCGTTGAAATGTTGATGACAATCATGACACCTAATATAGTACGCGTTGGGTTTGTCGTAGTATCCGAGAAGGGCACTATGGAGTAGGTGGTCAGCAGATGTACTACGAAAGCGAGATGCAATGGAAGGGCTGATGACTTACAATTCCGGAAGAACGTCCCCAACCGCATCTATGTCACCTTCAGGAAGACAATCTTCGCAAAAAGCTTGAGGGCATGTCTGGCACCTGTACCGTTATCGGTATGAGCCACGAAACCGACTGGTGCACAAGCTGCCTATAACCGTACCTGAAAAGCATGCCACCACACTGGGCGGTGGTCCTCTTACACACCGTACAGTCGTGTTGACTGCACGAGATCCTTGACATCTTGCGAGCCTGCGCCTTGCTGAAACCGTAGCATTTGGCATGAAACACTTGGTGATCATCAGTCTGTCGGCATGTTCGGGGTAAACGAAGGAGACGTTACCTCGCGGACAACTTGTGCATAATAGTAGTTCACCACCGTCCCTGCAATAGTTACAGTAATCTTCCGACTCGAATTTCTCTTTCTCTTGCTTCTTGACTAGCGGGGCATTCTCTGTTAAAGGCTGTGGGAGAATCGGTCAGTTATTGTCTGCTGTTTAAATCAAAAAAACGTACCGTCGTGACATGATCTGCGAGCACAGCAATTCCATCGATCATAACAAGCCGGTCAACTCTCGCTCGCTTCTGCAGCGCTTTCCACTCGTCCGCAATCTCCTTATTGTTCTTATTCTGCACAACCTTGCCCTCGAACAAGCGACTTTGCACCTGCGCAACGCCACTTAGTAATGCCCGTTCCTCAGCCTCCGCATCAACCAACAACTTTTCGTCGATCTCGGCTTTCATATCGGACCCGTCGTTATTAAGCTCCTTCTTCAATTTTGCATCTCGGATACCCTCCCTCGATCGCGACTCGCTCAAAATGTCCCTAATGGGTGCGTCCAAGAACCGCGCCAAGCCCATACCATCGTCAGCCCGAGAAAGAGCGCTGCTGCCTTTTCGCAGGATATCCAAGATGTCGGAACGACCGAGTTGGGAGTTGTCAGAGTTGGTCGGGTTGTCGGTACCGCCCATGACTTTCACTGAGAGGAATAGTTTGCGACGGATGCGGTCGAGCATCTGATCCTCGACGCTGCCACGGCAAATAAGTCGGTAGACTTTGACCGTTTTCGTTTGACCAATCCGATGGGCTCTTGCGATAGCTTGAAGGTCATTCTGAAAGCAACTTAGTGAGCAAAAGCTTCGTGATTGCGGCGAGCGTGCATTACCTGTGGGTTCCAGTCGGAGTCGCACATAATTACATGGGAGGCTCTGGTGAGGTTGATACCTGAGCGACAGTCAGTTAACTGCCCAACAAATGGAACATAAGTTGTCGTACCTAAGCCTCCAGCTTTTGTGGATATCAAGAAGACTTTGTAGGCTAGAGCGACGGAACCGTATCAGAGCAACACGGGATAAAATTAATTAAGGGGTCACGTACGAGATTGATCTTGCTGAAACTGCGGTCACAGGTTAGGGGTGGAAGATGAGCAGCTTTAGATGGGACACTCACGAGCTTAATGTCCAATGTACGACGTGCACGGTTCGTGGAGCCATCTAGTCTTGCGTATGAAATTGAGCGGAAGGCGAGGAAGTCCTCCAGCATGTCAAGCATTCTACAGAAATAAAGTGAGCCAGAGGAAGCGAACTTGTCAGGTGTTATCGCACCCAGTCCATTGCTGCGACAAGATACATTAGCCACAAATGCTGGAAGAACAAACTGCGAGAAACGTACGGAGAATATGAGAACACGCTCGCCGGAGGGTAGAATGTCAGCGAGCAGCTTGTCAATGGCTATGAGCTTTGACGACGATGCAATGATGTGTTCGCCCAGCTGGTATGGTTCGGGCATGGCGTCCCGCAGGAGGTATGGGCTTAGGTAAATGATCACCGTCAACAATGGCCAAAAGATGACGAGCTGCATCACTCACTGGTCGCACACTTTGCGCAATTGCATCAACAAATTCATAAGCTTTTTATACTCTATAATGGTTGGTTAGCGAAGTTGAATAGACAACGACGCTTCAATACATACGGCTGTTCTGTCCACTCTCGCTCTGTCTAAGTTGGTTGGCCAAATAGGACATGACTTCCATCCTGCCCTGGTTTTCGGGAGTGTCCTGAACTTTAGTAGTAAAAATTTGTTTCAGGTCAAGGGTATCCATTCGCGTAAGAAGTCTATAGGTCCAAAACCTCTGGGCTTCGGTCATGGGAATGAAGACAGTCAGTTCCTCGCGAGGTGGTACGCTCATTTCGACGGTTGCCTTGGTGCGGCGAAGCATTATGGTAGCGAGAAGATCCTGAGCCGATTTGAGGAAGGGGAGGGAGTACACCCCACGAGAGAGGTCGAACGAGTCTTTGAATAGCCGTTCAGATGCCGACGTGAAGACATTCGGATAGAGCCAATGAAGCAGACTCCATAGCTCGACTAGGTTATTTTGGACCGGCGTGCCGGTGAGGACTGAAGCGAACGTGGTCAGCAAGTATGCAGAGGTAGGCACGAGAATCCAAGAACTTACTCAGTCTGTACATGGCCCCGATGCCTTGGACCCGATGAGCCAGATTGGTGTCGGCATTTTTGATCTTGTGGCCCTCGTCGAGAACGCAATAAGTCCAACGGCGGGTTTTGAACCAGCCATCCTCAGCGACAAATGCTGCAGTAATCGGGCAAACCGTCAGTTCCTATCATCAAGGTGTCACGCGAACGATTTCGACGAACCTTCATAAGTTGTGATGCAAATGTCAAATTGGATGTTACCAAGGCGAATCTCGTTCTTCAGCCGCTCCCGTTCAGACTGCTGGCCATGGAACCGCAAAGTACGAAAAGACGGAACCCAACGTGCAGACTCCTGTGCACAAAATAAAGGAAGTTAGAGTTAGGACACTAGGCGTCCCTGTACCACTTACTCCTAGCCATGATGACAGAACCGAGAGGGGGCATACGATAAGATGAGGGTCTTGGCGGCCTACGACGCCAATATCAATAGTAAGACGGCGAACTTAGGGCAATTTGCACCACTTACCCTTGGTATTCTCTTTGATGTAGGCCAAAAGAGAAAGAGTCTACGATGATACACACAGCCATTAGTTTGTGAATCTGGCTGCTGGATGCGTATAATAACCTGGAGTGTCTTCCCGAGACCCATCCTGTGAGCGGAAGTTAGCATCGAAATTTCGGTGACAAACGCAAGGTACTTACTCGTCTCCCAAAATGCAACTCATGCCTTGAGAAATTTAAGCAGATCAGACAAGGCGACAATCACAGATCACTGCACCATTGTTATACATCCAAACAAGAAATGATAGACCATGAAGCTAAGGGAGGCGTAAGAGTGATATTCTTGTATCAAGAGCACTGGCGACCGACCTGGTAATCTTTCATAGTACCGTTCTCGACCAGCTTAGGTTGTTCGTCCAGCTCGTGTAGAGGTGCATATGGCGTAGTGTCTTTCGAGTCCTCCACTTCCTTGGCAATGTTATTGAACAAGACGCTTGCAGAGGGAAGAAGTGGTAAGAAAAGGTGACGATGACGATGCAACCAACGTCGTCTGGCTGCATCTAATGATGCTCGCTGAACACTAATGACAATGGTAATCTAAAGCAAGGAAGAAGGGATTTACATCAGAGCCTTGACGCGTTATGGGTGCGACAGCTGGCATACCGCTTTCTTCTCCTCCCGCTTTTGCCTCTTGCCTGCCGTCAGCTGTTCGTGATTCTCAATTGTTGATTCTGAAAACGAGCTTGCCCTCTTCCGCTTGGGCGAAATAGTGATTGTGTTCCCAAGGGAGTGACGCGCACGGAGCGCCCGCCCATCGTGGTGTGATGACCTGGCAGGCGCGACCGAGCTGCTCATGGTTATAACGTCAAGCTCGTCGTCCATAGTGAGGTCGATCGTCTCAACATTATGATCTCGCAAGGCTGTCATTCTCGTAGTGCTGTTGGCTGGTCGAGCGACAAATAACTCGTAAGTAGATAGACAGTTGTCGTAGACAAAAATAGACAGCGGGCTAAGAGGTTACTTAGGGCAGGTCTACTCGCGATTTGGTGGCTGAGCAAGCAGGTTCAACTCTTGGCCTCTTGAGTCTTATCGATCATTTCTCCTCGCAGAGCCAATGTCCAAAATTGCGGAACATCAAGGGTCCCCCCATTCTGACGACTATGAGGCGTATTCTTACAGGCACCTGCGTCGCGCAAGACACAGATTGACATAAACATTCATACCGAACATTATCCGATTTCAGAATTACAGCGGTACCCCAAGCATATGGGGCACACTCCAGGACACCGTAGGAAACCGTGGTCACGAAACTGAGGATATCACCCTGCGAATTTTGAATAGAATATAAGCCAATCAGGAATTGAGGCGATTCAAGTTGTCTGCTCCGGCTTCTCTTAGACAATTCTTGATTATTCGTATCCGCTCGAAGTCATCCGGCAATTATTTGTCCTCGATAATAAGCTGACGCGTTCCCTACGCGCGACCATGGGTGAGTCGCGGATCTGTTGACGCTCTGACAAGTAACTCCAACATAAATTTTCAAAGCAGACGCAATCAGTCTTCGGTTAGATCTATCACCGAGTTCGACGAGTTTCCCCCCGCCTAGGTCTAACATCAGCGAATGTCCGACTGAGAAGAGGAACTGACAAATATATCTACCTTGAGCCTTTTAGCCTGCCTCTCTTCCATGTCGTCTTCTTCCTCATCATCTTCGCTTTCTTCTGTCTCGTCGCCTTCGTCGATAGTTTTCTTCTCTACCCACGCTAGGTCTTCTCCTTGCGTGTCAAACACCTGGATAACTCGCACCTTCCCCTCAGAGTCCGTCTGCACACGGGTACCATCTAGATCCTCCCAGCTCGTCCAACCGTCCTCTTCCGCCACGTCCTCATCCTCGTCGATTTCAAAGACAAATTTAGCCGCTTTGTTAGCGGCAGCCAGTGTAGTATGGACGCTCTCGCATGAAACCTCGTGTTCGTCTCCACGAGGCCCGTATGCTGAGGACCGCTTCAAGACAACGTAAACAGTACGAGGGTTACTTTGAGGAGAATTGGAGCGTCCGCGCTTAGTGGGCATTTCCGTGAAAGCAAAAGGACGTGGCTGTGAAATGAGGTCAGTTATGTAGGGCAGGTCACCTCGTGATTTGTAGTGTCTAATAGTGATCGTTACGTGCACTGTGAATTTGACTATATACCAGGTTTTGCAACGAGCATCCTCACATCGGTTTGCATTTATTCTACTCATGTGAGGGATGGATAAATATTAATTGATGGGCGTCCAGGAGGATCTGAACAGGGCTCCGGGCCAATTCCTGCAAGTCGGAGCAACCGGACAACGGAGTGAAATTATGGTGTTTTTGTGTCAAACAGCTAATGACCTTATAATCGACGTTCGCTAGTAAAAGAATATATCGATCTAAATTTCTGGGTGATTGTAACCGTTATGTAAATCGCTACAATGTCTCGTCTAGAGTCCGATCTGAGCCTTTACGAAACACCAAAGTACTTTGAGTAAAATCACAGGAGATTCCAGTTCTGTCGGTGGTTCCAACCAGCCATCAACCAGCCACATTACTCTTGCACTGGCTTCGTCCTGTAATCACATAAAAAATAAGACATTGTGCAACACAATGTATTCCTAAGAGGCCTTACATTCTGCATTAATTCAATAATCCATTTCCCCACGGCTCTGGATAACTTTCCATGGGCTAAAGTCTCTCCTTTCGAGGGTGAAGTGGTCTGCCACCCATAGTCGTCTTTCTTGGCTGACTCCCTAGCATATCCAGTAAATGTTTCACCATTACCTCTGAGTCATGGGAGGATAAAGGATACATACCATAATCTGCCTGTCCGTTTTTCCTGACACGCAAAGAAATCACGCCCAAAGTTTGATGGGAGGCTCATACCGCTCGGGCACTTTCTCAACAATGCATCAAGTGAAACGGCCTCCACGCAGGCTTTGGAACATCCTTGCCTGATAATGAAGAATGCTCAGCCGGAGATATTCGACATTCCGAAGAAATGGGATTTACGCATTTATTGGGTTGAGGAAAAGGACGGAATCGCCGATGGCGATGAAATTGGATGGTAGATTGACAAAACGATGATAGCGAACATATGCACTTGCCGCTGTAAACCATAATTTGTGGCATCACAGATAGTTTTGAAAGGGAAAAAAATTGCACTCACGAACACGCAAATGGCTGTATGAAGCGTGGACGTCGTTAGTTTCCAAAATGTCCAACAGTTGGAAAATCCACGATGGCAGAGGACGGTCGGTAACAATATCTGACATATGGTCTCGAATATCTGATACGGTGCAAATTTTCTGATGAACATCCCAGGCGCCACAGAGAATTTGTACTGGGCGTTACTGAGCATTAGATTAAATATTGAAGGATGGCATTGAAGAATGCTTACAATGATCGTTGTCGCGAAGCGCAATATTAAACATCTTGTTTCCTTTACCTATGTTTGGGAAGCAGGCAAACAGGTTGCTTGGAGACTGAAAGTCGACCAGGTAACCCAATTTGTCCTTCATAGCTGGCAAAATTTTGAACTCGAAAGTCGTGTAGAACATCTTCGGGTCGTATGATACCTTGAGCTCTGAGAATGGGAGAGAGCCAGGGGCGCAAGCACGTTTCTCAACCTCAGTATCCTGGAACCATCGCAAGCCACCACGGGCAGGTCCCGTACAGTCTGTTACCGTGCATCGATTAAAATTGCTAACGTTATCAAATAGAATGGAACAGACCAACGACAAGTGCCGCAGGAACCTGCAATGTTTCTGCATCACTAGCTGTTCTAAAAGATACGTAGGCAACGCTCTCCCAGCTGGTAGATGCTGGTTGCAGCGACGTAACACTGCCAGTAATAAATTCGACGTTGGAACATGTTGAGAGTACGAGTCGGCGTAAAAGAGTCTCGTACGCAGGTCGCGTCATCCAGATAGTCTGCGGGATGCCAGTGGGGAAAAGTACTGGAATTCCTGAAATGCGTAGTCCAGGATCACCGGAATCGAGACTGCCGGATCATTGGACCTCGGGCTCGGATATTTGATGTCAATAAAAACTCACAATCCACAGCCCTCTAATTCACGATCGAAGTTGGGAAATAGTTTGCGTAGTGCCATAAGACTGAACGGTTGGTAAAGGTGCATCGAGGTATACTGAGGCACGCGGGACCGCTTCCGAGAAGCCATGTAATCTGAGCCTTGTTGGCGATGGTGATCCCGCATCCCCTCCTCTGTGACGAGCCAAGCCTCTGGGTCGACTATAATAACTTTGGAGAAATGGTCCGCGCAAACTCGAGCAGTCAATAAACCTGCTATGCTGTGGAGTGGATGAGCATATAGCCAATACAGTTGCTGGATAACACACCTCCCACCACATATCACTGCATTTCCACCTATTCGTTTATCGGACGGCCTTCCAATATCGTTGAGGTCATATATTGCAGTAAGAGAGGCCTTTCGCGTTCGCTTGAGCTGCCGGTACGATAGATATAGACAACAGCATGTCACAAAGAGGAATTCAAGTATCATGTCACTGAGAAAACGAGTTGCGATGTAAGAGTACTGTGGGGACTTGACATGTTGGCAATTCTCTGCCTTTTGTTATGGAGAAGTTTCAAGGAGAAACTTTCAAACAGCAAAGAATAGAATATCGCCGGTATGCTTATATAATTATCCCAAGTCGTCGGCCCAGTGAGCCAGGTGATGGTTTAGAGAGAAAATTAGACGGCATCGTTCATCGTATTAGTAACATCCGAAGCAATGGAAGAGCCTGCAGCATTACAAGCACCTAGTTGAACACTTCTAGAGCGGACAGCGATGGTTTCGGTGACAAAATCACAGGGGCTTCCCTTATATAATCCCGGCCATCTCCGAGTCACTGCAGTATGTAATACACAACCGACGTATCATGATAAGTTATTATGGACATTCCTGCTGACTTGGCTGTGCGTATCACTTGTGTAGGCATCCATATCATTACTCCTTAATACCAACGCCGTACCTTCTGTTGCGGAAGCTCAAGAGATCAGAAGCTCGCTACAACGCTGTAATGCCGAGATCGTAGGCGTTGGTGCAGATATTGTGCGCACCTCGTAATTTAGGGTTTGCTATGGTATGGATAGTGAGCCAGCGCATTCTCATTCATCTTCGGGGTGCATTTCGCTCTCCTTAAGCTCTAACCGGTCCTCTTAAATTAGACTAGAATTCGCTGCCAACTCTCATAGCGTCGTTCTTGCTCGAAATCCACAATCTTCAAAGGATATTGGCAAGACTACCCGATCTCTCATTGATACAAAGTCTCCAAGCGACGTGGAACTAGCGGTTCAAGTTCGCGTAGAACAGACTGTCTCGGTGGAATACGAGTCTCAGGACCACGAAAGAGGCCCCCGGAAGCTCCCCTATATGTCTGTCCGGGAAAAACCTCCAAATCCGCCCTCAAATCCGCAATCCTATTGAGCTGACTAGTGGTCGTCCAGGACGACCTACACCTTGCTTCCTTCAAAAATTGACTAGAATTGATGACCTGAAAGGTGTTGAAGGCTAGATGAAAGATACTATAATTGCAAAATTGAACAAAATTATTTTAAATTATTTATCGAATATGATTCACCTCGTCTCTTGACACTAAATGATCATTCAGACATTGACATTCAAACTCGCCCGATATCCTGACAAGGCCAACGTATGTGTCTAGATTTCCTGAATAAGATGTTAATGCATCGGTCTGCTAGATATGAATTCATATATATATTTTTGGCTCAACAAAATAATTGACGCATCCACGAACACATTTCATAACCCCTATACAGTCTGCCAAATGCACGGTCTTCGCATGGCTGTCGTGATCCACTATCCCCGTCATTTATCATATCAATAAATTCTTCAGGCAGTACGGGATTCATGTCACATGAACGGCAAATAATTTGGAGTCGTTTATCAGTAAGACGATGAGCTTTGGTGGCAGGGGTGTCAGACGCCTCCTATTGAACAAGGTAAAAAAAATCTCTCTGCAGAAGTAAATATCAACGACTTACTTCTTCATCACTAGACTCCACAGATTCATCTTCATTGTCATCTTCACGCCTACCATCATCATGGCCATCCTCATTGCCAAGAATACAGGACATATGATCCGTAATATCTCTAGAAATAACGCAAACTTCTTCACAAATTGTTCGATCTTCTTCATTATCACAAACATCTGCAACCCACACTGAAATGGTTATCTATGCACGAGTCAACAATAAATGGACATCAGGCACACTGTCCAGGGACGTGGTGTTCTCGAGTGACAGGCACAGGGGTTATGACCATAAGTTGACGTTTGGAGGCCGAAGTTCGTGCATGAAACGGGGCCTATAGAAATTTATTGATCATACCCAAAATATTGTAACGGGCATAGGAGTTATAACCAAAAGTTGACATTTGAAGGCGGATGTTCCGGCATGAAACGGGGCCTATAAAAAAATTTCGATCATATCCAAAATATCGTAACGGGCATAGGAATTATAACCATAAACTGATGTTTGGAGGTGAATAAAACGGGGCATAGAATAATTTCTCATACCCAAAGTATTGTACAAATGGATTTCTAATATATGTATTGACATAAAACTTGACACGTGTCATTTACGCACAGACCATGTCACATTACTTCCAGAGGTTGAGAGACCTTGGAAGCAAGGTGAAATCCGCTATTGTGGACAGGGATAGCTTACGTAATTCACGTGACACCTGCCAATATGGCGAAAATTTTCTTTCACTGCGTGGCCGCGGTACATCAAGCCTTAAGCTTAATGCATGCTATATTCGTACAACATATTCATGTGTCTCATATGATAAGTATACATTATGGATGCATGGGTTGCTATATTTATTTTTTGGCCATTTTACCACTGGGGATCTTGAGTTTGGCAAGTGTCTTCTGAACGATCGGTTTAGTGAGAGACCTCAGAAGTGAGCTGTAAATTGGTGGAGCCTGGAGAAGTGAAGGCATTCCATCCAATGTGGTATATTATGTGCTCTGCGAATGTGTGAATGTGGAGCTCATACAAGCGATCATGGTGATTTGGTTTCTTCATTATGATCGTCCTTGGTATCACCGTCGGTGGTTTGTAAATGATTCTATGCATAATATAATGAATGAATGACAGTGATTAGAGATGAGATGAACGAAACTTACCATCATGAGGCAAATATACTTTCAATGATAAAAACTCAAGCTCCTCAACCACCTGCGCCGTCTTGACCACCAAACTCAAAATGTCGGGCCTTCGGCCAGACCAACCTCAAATCCGCAATATACCGGACAGAGCTCTGGCTTTGGCAACCCAAAATCCACTATCTCCAGACAAGGATATGGCCATTTTGAAGGGTAAAAATCCGCTATTTTCCAGAAAGACATATGAGGGAGCTTCCAGGGGCCTCACAAAAGTGATCACCATCGGAAACCCAGTGAAGCTTGGGATTTTCCATCATGACCGATATGTTTGTCTGCATATATTTTTGGCTCTGATATAATTGAAACAAGCTTCCGATTATGCTTGACGTGGCCTATTATCTACGGGCAAGGACGTCTATTGTTGACAGGATCAATACTGAATTATCCTCATGGCTTTTGCAAAAGTGTCAGCATACCAATTGATAGGTGGCTCTTAATTATTATGTCCGTCCTTGGTCTTGCATGATTAAACCAGTCCGCACACTGTGCATCCAACATTCTGCTTTGGCTCAATTTTGCCACAACCAGTCAATATACATACCTACCTGATATCTTCTGTCCTGTGGTCAGTTTCATTTAGACCTTTCATCAATTCGGCTACCTTAGGCGTGGACGGCTTAGAGGTTGCACTTATTGCATTTACATTAGCTTGTTTATTGTGCTCTGGCATACTATGTCGGGATGTGCAAATTTTGTTGGGGAATATTTGTTGAGGGGTGCATGTCTCTGAAAGCATTGTCTATGGCAGTGAAGAGATGTCACGGGGCCACCTGACAATGAGCTGAGGACGTCACAAGAGAATCAAGAGGATTGTCATTAAATTAAAACCATTTCCTCGTACTCAGGATACACTACATCAATGTAGCCACCTTCCAGAATGGAGGGCAGTGTTGATACAATGTCAACTCTTCCCTTTAACATTTTATCTTTGTTGCTAAACAGGTCCTCCTCCTTCACACCTGCAGGATCAGGCCAGCTTGAATTAGGCATAAAGCCAGTGTGATAGCAATATTGACAACTCCCGCAATCCTCCTCATCATTGTCTTATACAGGGTTGCTATTGCTGACCTTGGGCCAATCAGCTGGGCTGTCAATAAGATGATCATCCACGTCCTCAAAGTTCCATGAGGAAGCAAAGTCAAATGGTTCTTCAGCCCTGGTATATGGATTGAGAAGGTTGTGGAATATATCATGCCGGTGGTCGTAGTCAGGGTCCTCGTCATACTCAAGTCCATGCACATAATCATAGAACTTGGCAAGTTCAGAAGGAAGACACCCAAAAAGAACAGAGCCCGTCATAGTTGCTTTCAACTTCTTCACTGTGGAATTGCTGAGACCATCCCAAGGTAACTTCCCCCACAGGATCCACAAGAATGTATAAGCCAAAGACTCCAGATCATCTTAGCAAGAGGAACCTGAACAGCCGCCAACATGAAAACTGAATATCATCATAGCCAAATGAACGCAACACGTACTTATTCCTTGGAGGAGGTTGCTGCTGGCATAGTGCATTGTCCCAACCATCTTCTGCTTTTCCTGCAGAGGGCGATGGAGTTTGGAGACAGGGTCACAATAGTAAATGGCAAGACCAAAGTCTATCAGGTGTAATTTCTCAGCTCGCTTCCACTAGGGTGACTGAAAAGAAGATTGTCTGGTTTGACGTCACAGTGGATGATATTTCAAGAGTGTAAGTACTTAAGGACATCAGCAAACTCTGAGGCAACTGCACAGGCTGGGTAGTTCTGTACAGACCCCCATAGGGCCATAGAAGCCACAGGTGGGTGCCAATCTGGCAGCACTGTACAGGCCCGCATCTTGACTGGACAGACTGCTCACAGCACCTCACAGCATCCACAGCACTATACAGACTGGCCTAAAATGGTAATACAAAAAATCCATTTTTGCTTTGACCAGCATTTCCCTTGCAGATATGCAGTATACACACACTAAATGACAGAGAAATGATATATTGACTATGTATTACAGTGATTGTAAGGTAATACAACAAAAACTACACATCATAGTACTGGACAATAACTGAGCATGGCTCCAAGTCATAGGTAAAGTGTTCACATGTACATGGTTTGGGTTGGGTTGGGGCAGCCACTGAAAGTAAATGAGGTGACACAGTAGTATCTAATGCAGCTGGCTGTGAGTGTTCAGATATGCATGTGAAAGGCTGGATGGAACAGTTACTGGGTGATGTCCAATCTCCATCACTTTTACCATCCTTCACCTACATACTATACAACAATTTTGAGATCATGTCGTGAGATAATGTGTCATTGCAGTGTCATTGCCATTCAGGTGATGTTCATCAGGAACGATGCACTGAATGGCAGTTATGGTACCTACACATTAGTTAGTAGCCAAAGACAAGCTATTGTTAATATACTTACCAGAGCACAAGGACCAAAGGTGTGCACATTTTGGAAAGGTTAGTTAGTAGAATTGGAGATGAACAAGTGAAGATGACACAGCTTATGCTGCGTTGCAGTCAACTCAGACTGCATGGTGAAATGGAGGCTGAAGACAGAGAGTTAGCGAGAATACAATAATTAGGAGGAAGCGTAAGCTCACCAAGGCGATTGGTGTTGATGTGGGCAGTGGTGTTGATTGTGGATGTTGGTGGTTGGTGGTTGAGTTGCAAAAGTGGAAAGTCAATGAACTCGTGATTTAAGTGACGTGGGAGAGGGTTGTTGAGGGCCAGTCTCGTAGAACTTTGAGTTATACACAGAAGAGGTTATTTATGATTTAATTTGACATCGGGACAGAACTATGTAGTGCTGTAGACATTGAATTAACTCTGGACAGGTTGGTGCGGAATTTATTGACCTCTGTTAAGTTCTGTGGGTTCTGTGGGGTCTATGGCCTCTATAAGGTAACTATGGATTTGATGGTTTGCTATGGATTCAAATCAGGGTTTGCTGATGGATGTTCAGCTGCTGGAGTTGTCAGAGTCTTGCTTAAACCTGGACCCATATTCACATACCATCTGGCTCATGAGCAACAATCCACTCCTCAGATTGTAAGGATAATATCCTCCAAACTTCACCAAAGCTTGCAACAAACATGGTCCTAACTGATCCATATAGAGATACTCAAACCATTGTGAGCATCCCCAAGCATAGACCTGTGGAAAGGCATCATGACTAGAAAGTAGCAATAATGCACACACTTTGTGACACAACATTGGATGATCAATCCAATGTGCTGTATGCAATTTCTTGATGGCGACGTGTATCATATGTGAGCCTGTGGCACAGTATTGTTTCAAAATAGCATTAAGAATGTGCCCCTCATGAATATGGCCTGTGAGCTATTATTATTGTGTTAGGATGGTGATATCGGAATTACTTACCATATGCGCCACCACTGAACTGCTTGCCAACACTGTACATATCATCAGCAGACACCATAGTGTGAAGAGTGCAGCAGCCGGAAAGTAGCGGGTAGAAGAAGAAGCTTATTTGCAGTGGCGCATCATGCAGTATAATCTCTTATACTATAATCTGTCAAAAGCTGTCAAACCTACTTTGTAACAGATATGGATACTGTTACATATATATATTATTATTTAGCCACATTCCATATTTAGTACTCTTGTTTACATTTATTTACAGAAAAACTTTACACCTTTAACCACCACATTGTACTCAGTACCTTTGCTATTTCACAATAGAAAGAGGTCCAGTGTACTTGTGGGATTAAGGTTTCAAGTTCTCTCTTAGACTCATTACACTTTTTTACACTTCTCACCCTTGGAGAGGGCTATGTGACTAGCAAGATGTTTTGGCTGGATGGAAGTTCCACACTTCCATTACCAATTGTCTCCACAAGGTTTCTAAAGAAACCTTGTGTTGAGAGCCTTGCAGAGGCCATAGTCTCCATTGAGAACCAAGCCAAGATTGCAAAATCTTGGGTTGAAATTGGAGATTTCAACCACCAGTGCCAAGCTGCCAGTGTGCTTGTTGATCTCACAAATCACCTTGTTGCTACAGATAATGATTTTCTCTATTATGAGGGATTAATATCCAACAATGAGAGGCTCCATCATTGCTTAGAATTGAGCTCACAACTTGTGGACTCTGTGAGTATTTCAATGTTTGAGCACATGTGCAAGCACTTACTCATGAATTTCAAATTCCCCAACTCCCTGATTACCACTCTTGTCACCCCGCACCATGACTATTCGGTTAACATGCGCCCATTGCCGGATAGCACCAAAATGGGTGTGGAGGTGACAAAAAGGTCACCAGCGCTGCCACATCACACAGCCACATCACCCCAAACTGCCACCACCTCAACACCAACTGACCATGCACAACCTGGCCCCACCTCAAAATCATTCAAGGTGGCCACTGCCACAGCAACTGAGCCACTGCGCCCACAGACCCCACTGGTCCAATTCACCCCCACGCTTGCTATTGCCTTGCATGAATGCAAATGTGAATGTGAGAACCAATCAAGTGATCAGCTCGTGCATAATGCAAGCATGTCACGAGAAGGAGTGAATGGGTTGGGAAGAGGAGAAGAGGGTGAGAGGAGAAATGAGAGGAAACAGGAGGAGAGGAGGTCAAATCCACCCAGTGAGCCCACCACCCCACCTCCTGCTGTCACCCCACCACCCCAGCAGGTCAATGCCCATGAGGGAGACCCCCCTGCAGACCACAGGCACTGTCCACAACAACAACAGCAATCCTGTCATTGCATTAGCACCTACGTGGTGGGGTTGGCAACCCCACCTCTCCCCATCACCTCACACCCTGGGGAGGTCCCACAACACAAGGACCCCCCCCCCCTGTGGTCCTCAAGACCCACCTGAACCAAAAATGATGATGTAAGTGTCATCATCTGGTTGCCCGCTGACCCCTGCCACCTGCTACCCTGCCCCTCAACCCTGACTGCACCCAATACAATCAACAGTGACGATGATGCTCCCTTCATCGTCCCACTGCACCCACACCCTCACCCACCCTCAATGCACCAAGCACCCCAGCCATTCCCCACCCCTGTGGCCCCCTGCTCCCATCCACGCACCAAAGTCAATGGTCACCTGATTTAAAAACATGTGATACGTGAGGAACAAAATTGCTCTTGCTGCTGGCAGGGCACGGCAAAAATTCATTTTGCATTGTTTTACCTGGGTTCTACAGACTCATGGTATGAACTTGCATATCAATATATATATATATTTGAGGGGGGGAGGGTCTAGTCCAGTCCAAGTTTGAAACTTGGAAACTTGGAAAACTGGAAACATTTTTTAGAGTGGGAGAGTGAGGGAAGGATAGATGGATAGATGGATAGATGGATGGATGGAAAGAATATATGGACAGAGGGCCTAGACAGATGCCTGGAATGGGAGGAAGGACAGGACTGATGGAGATATGGGACAAACCAGACAGATGGAAAAGATGAGGAACCAATAGGTGATTTTTTTCTTTCTTTCTTTTTAATTCTCTTTTTCATATATATTTTCAGATGACATTTACCTCACCCTGGTTAATTTTCACTTTCAATTATATATATATCGAATTTCCTACTTCACCTTGCTCTGTAGGTCATTCAAGAAGGGGAGAGTGTAACAGATATGGATACTGTTACATATATATATTATTATTTAGCCACATTCCCTATTTAGTACTCTTGTTTACATTTATTTACAGACAGACTTTACACCTTTAACCACCACATTGTACCCAGTACCTTTGCTATTTCACAATAGCAAGAGGTCCAGTGTACTCATGGGATTAAGGTTTCAAGTTCTCTCTTAGACTCATTACATACCTGCATGCAACTTCTTCAAAACAGTGCCCAATCCTTCCTGAGTGTATTTCTCTACTTGGCTTGTCTTCCGTTGGGTGCTTTGCTATCAGACTACCTTCTAAAAATTAGAAGATTGATTGATATTGCCACTCTCATTGCTCTTCTTGCTTCTTTGTTACTCTTCACTGCATTAGCTATTCTTTTCATTACTTTTGTTTAGGTGTGAGGGAGAGACATAATGGTTCATAGGTTGAGAACCAATTTTGAACCACCTACTCAACCATTTATGAGCACGATGTCTAGTGCAGCCCAGCAATATGTATAAAGGGGATTGAATCGAATGCCATAATAGTGGTCCGGTAGTAATAGTAACTTCAAGGGAAGCCTAGGCATTTTCTGCTCTCCACTGCATTGATGTAATCCACATAGAAGGCTGCTTTCTGTACAATCCCATGGCGGTGGCACACCACTCCTTGTGAGCAAATCTTTCTGATCTTCTTGGCAAATTTATTAGTGCTTCATAAACACATTCATTGCTGTTGCAACAGAAACAAGTACTAGACACTCCTGCTGCTGGAAAAAATTGTTCTGAATTCTAGTGTTCACAAAGTTGATGTGGATATAATGACAGAAAACATTGTGTTCATGACTGCACTTGATACTGCTGCATAGCATTGGTGTATGGAGCTTCCCACCTGGGTGGCTTCCTTTTTGTGATTCTTCATTTGAATAACAGACAATCTCCTTGGTGAGATCAAAATGTTCCATGTCAGAATGGACACGCAGTCGAGTTAACCTCACAATGATGTCTTGCCCCTGGAGGAATAGTTATCCAGTATATTTCAATTGTTTGTTCTGATGGATCCAAACTCAATATACTAGTGTCAAGGTCTTACTAGTAGTTCACCATTGTTGCCCCCAATTTATCTCCCTCCATCTAACACAGCATGCCTCTGAGATCAAACCCAACTTTCCCTGTGATACAATTGAAAGACATGAATCTTGGTGACATGGTATTCACAGATGATATGAAGTACCCAGTGATTGACACAAAACCTGATATAAAGATAACTGGCTCCAAATTGTGAGCCTATTTGGAAATATCCACTGATCACAATGTTAATCAAGTGCTAGTTCTATGGCAGGGACATCTCTGCATTTTGCAATCGTCATGAACAAGAATATTGAGTCGGGTTCATTGACACTATGTGGCATCAGCACCTTCTGGTCAGTGAAGGCTTTGAATGGGATAATGTTTAATGAGAGGGCAATACAATACTTGCCTGTCAGCCTGGCCAAACATGAGACAACCTATGAACCAGTTGCTCTTGTGTCTCTTCCTAGAAAGCCCAGATGGCCCCATGTCCACACCGAGTATACTGTTACTTCTACAATGGTGAGTTATCATTTATCTGCAGTTAGACAAGATTTGGCATTGATTTGACCGCAGTGGAAAGTCGTAAGGCCTGGTGCCACCGCAGATGTTCATGAGAAGATCAAGGAGGCAATGAAGATCTATCCAACATTAGTGAAGGAAGTGATACTTCAGGATGCAGAAGAGAAGGAAGCCATTGCAGTGGCGACAAATAAACATATTAGCAAGGGAAAGGAGGAGGGTATGAGCAAGCACAAGTGCCAGGAGGATGAGGACAAGAGCAAGAGCAAAGGAAAAGGAAAGGAGGAGGGTACAAGCAAGCACAAGCACAAGCATCAGGAGGAAGACGAGAGCAAGCACAAAGGGAAAGGAAAGGAGGGTATGAGGAAGTGCAAGCGCCAGGAGGACAAGGAAGAGAGCAAGGGCGAGGGAAAGGGAAAGGGAAATAGCATGTGTAGCCGAGAAAGCTTTTGTTTGCTGCAATAAAATGTTATTTGTCATTGGTAATGAGGTAATCTGGAGCATGTTCATTTGACCTTTGCATTGATACACTCATATACAATCAATGATTTCAGTCAAATTGATCACTTACTAGCTTTCTATTCAAGTGGGTGTGGTGTCAGTATGTGTACACAGCCTGGTAAGTGCAAGATCACTCACATGATATACCTAGATTGAAAATGATAGACTGATGCGAAAACATCTTTAGTGTTCACAAAAAAACTTGAAATAGTACTTGAAACTCACCACATCATCCTTGGGTATTAATTGTGGACCAATCCACTGCCCACTGTGGCAGCACCCACTTGTGCCATCTGCTGAAGAGTGGGTGGATATCAATTTGGCCTGAGGAGAAACATTATTAATTGAATGCTATGCAGCAAAGGAACAAAAGGATAATAGGTAGATGATATACTGATCAATCTCAATATGGCTGGAATGTCCATGTACATGACCACAGGATATTGCATTACCAGGTTGTACAACAGCTGAACACCTTATGTGAGTGATGAAAGTTGTAGGGAGCAACCTTGGCTCAGATGGGAGTTCAGAAGGAGGCATATAGTTTGTCATGTTGGATTCATCCCTTGTGCGTTTACAGTAGTTTAACCATACCTAGCTCATAAAGTGCGGTTTATCATTCATTTGTCTTTAGTTTGCAGTCCCTGCTATCAGTCTTGTCAGTGAGTACACAGTCAGCAACACTGCAATTAGATGTCTGATGACATGCATACTTGGAAAATATTGGGAGCCCACAAGACATAAGCCAAGTCTAGTACTGATGAGTTGTTGTGGTGGATAATGGCACATCCTTGTCTTCATCATCTGAAGAAGTTCTCTGAGGCATTTGTAGCACTCCATCTGTGCAAGACTGAGAATGAAAGGATATTTTGGCTCAGCTGGATGTCCATCATCAACCAGTTTGATGGCAAGTCACAGCCTGCTCACCACATCCACTAGCTGGCCAAGCTTGTGGAACCAAAATAGCTGGCTCATTCCACATTCAAATAAATCATCTGTCAGCCTCTGCTGAACCAGATAGTCACCTTGCTGAGCTTGACTGTGATGCCTGCCATGCTCCAGCCATGTTTCACTGTTGTATTCAATTTCAACCCCAGAATGGCAGCTGGCAAGAAGTTAATTAACGGAATACCATGCATAATCTATACAGTACATACATTTTTCATCCTCACATTGGGACAAAAGAGTGTTGATGGGGATCTCTGCTTGACCTATACCAGGATCTCCGTCGAGAAGGCCAATATTGTGCTTTATCAACATAAAAATCACAGAAAATATTTTGCCAAATCTAATGGTTGTATTACAGTCATTTTCATAACTCATGGAATCCGTGCCACACAACAAAGTCCAATTGAGCACCTCAGGGAGTGTTTTGCTCATAACTTGACAATGATGATATGCCTGCAATGTCTATATGGTCTGGGACCAACACAAACACCACAACAAGATCTAATAAATGCAAGTTGGTGAGTAACCCTTCCAAGAGTGATAAGATAGGTAGTGTAATGAGTTGACAATGTCTTGATGTTGATCGCGATGTCTCAACGTAAAGCTCAATGTTAATGTCGAGGTTCTACGGAGATCTGACAAGTATATGTTGCCCAGATTTGAAGATACTAAGGTTATATCCAAGGAGTACGAGTATTGACAAGAGACTATGATGAATACGGCGATGTCGATGTCAAGATACAGAGTTTGAGGCGATACTAAGTGAGTTCAATGTTTTCTAAGTTCTGATGAGTGGGGAAAATGTTCTTATTGAGTCAAAGAGAAGTACAGAATATATACTGTGGTAAGGAATAGAGATAATGCCAAGTCTCCCAAGGTAATAACAACAAAACTAAATATATAATGAAACATCACAAAGTCAAACCTGATACAAACCATAAAGGTATGCTGAAACTCCTACCGGCAATATTGCAAGGATTGATAATGCTGAGGCTGAAGGTCAACCAAAGTCCAATGAAACTCCAATAGGTTGATCCCATCATTCGGTTGCGATCACACCGATATTGATGTGCCGACCAAGTTGGATCCTTGAAACAAGATCATAATGTTGTTTGGGGAGTGGATGTGAGGCATAGGATGTCAGAATTGATGTGGAATGACTGTGGAGTGAGATATCAGCCTCATGTGATGTGATAGCAGACATGTGCATTGATCAGTGATTGATCAGCAAGCATCAATATCAATATTATGGAGGATCAACAAGGTTCGGTGCGATGTAGAGGTATCCAGATGGGCAATTATCGTCAGATTTGGTACCTAGAGTGAGTGCGTGTGTATCAACGACTTGGCCAATATCCACAAACCAAGCACCAGTCAACTCAGAAAATTTGCCCCAACATTCCTATGGTGAAAAGTCTACATATTTTTGGATAATATATTCCAATCAGTGCCAGTCTCACTTGATCACAACTCATCCTCAATCCTCATAGCATTCTCACACTTTTGATGCAGTACATGACCAGGGATTCATCTGTTGGAATGGGGAAATGAGTTTAATGTGTCTATGTGGAGAGAGAATGTGATTGGGGGCATGTATTGGGTAAGTGATCAACATATAGGTATATGGGATGCATGAGAGGCCATTTGCTTGAGTGTAACTACCCCACTATTATTTAGACATACAAAGTATACTCCTGAATATTCCTTCCATATAATCAAATGCATGTTGTACACAGACCTAAGCCTTCCCTGACCTGATCCATCCTCAACCTGTCCTTGCAACCAAATAAATATAGAAGGTGTTCTTAAGGCCCAAAATTTTGAGATAGGAATGTTGGGGCAAATTTTCTGAGTTGACTGGTGCTTGGTTCATGGATATCAGCCAAGTTGTTGTCAAGTTATGAGCGAAACACTCCCTGAGGTGCTCAATTGGACTTTGTTGTGTGGCGTGGATTCCATGAGTTATGCAAATGACTGTACTGTACCATTTTGACCAAGTGTTCACAGGTGAAGTTTGGCCATGACAAGTACCAAAAGTGTTCATTTTACGCTTAAATATTGCCTAAATAGGCAGGTAAGCTGCAAAATTACACAAAAATCAACCTAATCAAATGTTCACGGCAGCCTGTGACCCTCTGTAAAAGTGAAAAGTCAAGTGCCATCAGGCAAACATCTCCAAAACCGGATTTTAGTCAAGTTACTTGACATTTGGTGGACTATTTCATGACTTTCGAAGTTATAGATGCTATCCTAATATGAGAAGTTTTTACTACTGGCTTGACTAAAGGCTGACAAAATTCCATTTTGGAGACGTTGGCATGATGGTTACTTAACTGCACCCGACTTTTCACTTTCACAGAGTGTGACCCATGACGAAACACCTCAAGTGTCATGGCGGGAATTACGATATATGGTGACTCTTTATATGGGAATTTATATGTCATCCCCATATGTTATGTAGAATCAGGCATTTAAATATTATCAATATTTTATGTAAATAAGACCTTTATATGGCAATTTCTACATAAAATATAAGATAACCAATAAAAACTCGCTGCACGTGATGTAGAAACAATGTGAATACATGATTTTTGTACATGAAATATAAGTTGCCATAGAAACAGTCCCTATATATTGTGGGTTTTGCTGTAGATGCCTAGCGCCCGCCACCATTGGCCCAGCCAGAGCATCTACGGCAAAATCCACAATATATAGGGACTGTTTTGACGGCAACTTATATTTCATGTACAAAAATCACGTATTCACACTATTTCTACGTCATGTGCCATGAGTTTTTATAGGTTATCTCATATTTTATGTAGAAATTGCCATATAAAGGTCTTATTTACATAAAATATTGATAATATTTAAATGCTTGATTCTACATAACATACAGGGATGACATATAAATTCCCGTATAAAAAGTCTCCATATATCGTAGTTCCCGCCATGTGTTCAGTTCACAGTCGCTCGTGACGCGTGACTGAACGGTCAATCAAAATGATACAGTTGTCACTAACAAGCCAGAAGTATAGGATAATACATACATAATAAACTCTTGATTCCAAGCTTCATTTCTCTTTGTTACCTTTGTCCTCTGCACTGATGAGCCCCCTACTTTAATCTTGACATAGAGATTTGGAGATTCTGACGTCATGTGACATCCCGGCCAACTGACAGCCGAGTCAACTGCAAAAGCATCACATCAGACAATGCATGATGGGACAGAAGATGATCTGTGTCCTTCTGTGTCAGGTCGTTGGATTTGCTGGAGAATGGTCAAACAAAAGCAGTTGTGCTCTCATATGGTGGTTAGATGTGGCAAAAATTATTTGGCGCACTCTCATGGTCTTTGCACGCGCTCTCAACTGGTTATCTTTGCAATACTGTTCTTCTGACCTCTATACCCTTTTTACAAGCTTTAGGACCATCTTATGTCATGTTTTACCTCTACGTGGCATGTCTGGTTTCCCCCAATATGGCTAGTTCCACCACTGGACCAGTCTGTCAGGCCAATAACATCTCATCTTTGCAACTTGAAGACAGCCGTTCTGTTCAATTGCCAAGAAAATCAACAATGTAAAGGCGAAAATTCAGGGCAATCCAGCAACGCCTCAACTTCACTGGCAAAGGTGCATGGCCATCAGCCACTTATTATACTAAACCACAATCTCAATAGCATCCCACCTGACTAGCAACACCTCATCTTCGTCGGGAAGCAGCTAGATGACAGGTGCACCCTTTTGGACCACAATATCCGGAAAGAACCCACCCTTCACTTCGTCCTTTGTCTGCGCAGCAGTATGCAGATCTTTGTCAAGACCTTGATGGGGAAGACTCTTGAGTTTGAGTCTTCGGACACAATCGACAATGTCAAGGCTAAGATGCAGGACAAAGAAGGGTGAGTTGCTCAATGCTCATCTGTACTTGTTGTATGATCTAACCAGTGGGATAAATGTAGTATCCCCCTGACCAGCAATGTCTCATCTTTGCCGGGAAACAGCTTGAGGATGGCCACACACTGTCCCACTACAACATTTAGATGGAGTTGACCTTTCACCTCGACCACCGTCTCCGTGGTGGTATGCATATTTTCATGAAGACTCTTACTGGCAAATCCATTACACTCGAAGTCAAATCCTCCGATACCATTGAGGTCAGGGCACCAGACGATGACGGGTGGAGTTGATCCTCAATGATTTGGGTTACGCAAAGTATGCGCCGTCGGTATGTGAATCTTACAAACTGTATAACTGATCGGGAATTGAACCCACCTTCGCTAGGCAGAAACTCAAGGATGAGCACTTACGAGTGCAATATTCAATTGATGCCCCGTCATTCTCCGTTGGCATGGTATGCAAATCTTTGTCAAGATTCTTACAGGTGAGTCAATCACCTACAAGGTTGATTCATTGTATACAATTAATAATGTGAAGGCATAAAAAACAAGGAAAACATCCCTCCTGACAAAGAGCTCAAGGACGGGTGAACTCTTTGAGTTCACACATGTTGACATGCAGATCTTTGTTAAGACTCACAGCTAGGATATCATCTTCAGGGAGGGATCTGTCCTTGGATTCCATCATGGCCAACTTCATCTATATGGATGCTGCTCTGGACACTGATTCAGCCAAGCCAGAAGCTATGGCAACTGTGAGGGTTGTGGACAGTGATGACGTGTCACGAGGTGCTTCATCATTCATGCAAAGTGCTACTTGAACAAGGCCTGAGTCAAACTCCCAGGATTTTCTCCTTGCAAGATTGAACGTTACAAGTGTGCCTTAGGAATGCTCTCAAATGGCACCTATGGGCTGGTAAGACTCCCGCTGGCTGTCCACTGCCATAGTCCAACCACCCTGTGGTCAGAAGCAATTGACAACATCAAGGTGAAGATTCAGGACAAAGAGGGCATTCCTCCCAATCAACAGTGCCTCATCTTTACTGGTAAGCAGCTTGAGGATGGATGCACCTTGTGCGTTTGAAGAGCACACTTGGTAGGCCTTACCTTACATAGGCTTTACTCTACTAGGTCGCACTTTATTTCATGTAGTGCTTTGTCTGCACAGTGGAAATTGATCGTGTTATTTGGAGTGCTGTCTCGCAACATCCTCGTGACTATCTCATCCTCATGCCAATACATTGTAACTTCCACACAATCATGTTGTTTATTGTGGACAAACTAGCCAGCTGTCACAGACCATCACAAAGGAGAGTGGATTAAATTTCAGCATTTCAGTAGACTATGAAGCATGCCAGGCATATTTAAGCACAAACGAGGTAATTAAATGAACAGTAACAATGGCAGGGTCCACATTTAGAGCAAGAAAACATCACATGGTTGATAAGTAGGAGTAAAGAGTGTGTAGTCTGATTACCAGTTTTTGGGCGTGAGCAACATGCCAACTGGAAGGATGTTCCTCCCGATCAACATCTCTCAATCCTACTGGCAATTAACTTGGAAGCAATCACACCCTCATCACACCATCTAAAATGAATCACACTACACCTCGTGCCGACCTATCATATAGTACTACTTATTTGACACAAACATGCTGGTCTTTGTTGATTGTGACAGCCTGAGAATATATCACATGGCGTTGATCGACACATCACTTTATCCTTCTATTCCTTCTCCTTCAGAGTCCTCCCCTATGGCAATCGAGAGTGATCAGCTACAAATTCAGACGATGCCGAGTCCAAATTGGACCGGCAGGTATGCAGGACCCAGTGCACCGCTATGGATTCTCTGTAAAAATGAAAAGTCACATGACTTCAGGTAGCCGTCAAGTAAAAAAAGAATTAATGGGAATTTAGTATTTAGTTAGGGTTAGCATATATTTCCCACACTATGCTTCCTATTACTTCTTATGGCAATGGGATAGTCAAGGGATAGCATGGCAGACCGTGGTAAATATAAGTTGTTTGCATATCCTTTTACATATTCATAATAGTTTAATTAATATGAGATATTTAGATATCCTTCCACATATACAATGGACAATTGAAAATATGTGGGCCTTTCATATTTGACCACATGGTACTTCATTTGGTAACTATTACTAAGTGGCATGGCAAACTGCAGTGAATATATAATTGCCGCATATCCTTTGGCAATTCTTCATCATATTTAGAATATTTAGACGGATAGAGATTTCCTGCACATTCATTGCCATATATTGAATACTTCAATAAATTTGTCCAGATTTCATATTTAAACCAAATGCCAAACAATAAAAAGGTTTGGCATACTTGTGAGTTGGCAGGTAAGTGGCCGGATAACTACTCTAAATATGCCTTTCCATATGAGGTCTGTGCAAATGTATTGGAAAGTTCTAAATATGGAGATGAGTTTGTGGGAATTAGCTATTCATCTAAATATTCTAGATATTTACTGCACAAATGTGGTGGTGGCTAGGTGAATAGCACCATAGTCCAAGTCATTGTTACATCCCAGAAATTTGGACAAAAATTATATTATATTTGGAACTCCAAACCACAGTTATGACTTGGTTAGCTAAATATGTTTATGGACTAACTTTATGCCTACAGACTTACAATATTGCCTATGTACTCTCACACCCACATGTTTACTTACCTGTGTAGTTCATTTCCAACTATGTATGTTAACTAACTCTGATCTGGTTATTACTTACCCAGCCCATACCTTATGTTCCCTCAGACTAAGACTCTGCCACAGTTATATTTACTAGCACTCAGAGTTCTGACATCCCTGGACTCCACCACATCCTCAGATATATAAACTGTAGCACTTCATGTACTTTTGCTAGTTCAAATATAGACTTAGACTCTCTACTTGCTAAGCCTCTCTCGCCTGTCTTAATCTATTTTACCTGACCCCTTGTAAATTGAGACAAAGGAAGTCCAGAGAGGGTGCAGCACATAAGCTGAAGCTGCATCATCCCCTTTGACCTTCCTATACCAAGTCTGGAACTCCAACAACTCCAACAACTCTGACCAGATTAGGTATAGTAGGAACCAGTAGAGATATGGTTCTTAACAGTCATCAGAAAGACCTTTGGACAGTCTGCAGCATCTTCCCAAGTGTTCCTAAGTCTGTGGGAAAATTCCTTAGTTGTTCTGACTCACAAGTGTTTATTAGTATTTATTTTTTGCCACCCAAGACATTCTGCTTTGGGTTAGAGGTCAGGGTGGCCAAGCAGAAGTGTTTCAAATGCATTGTGAACAAAGTGCTCCAGGTGAGTTGAAACTCCATGAAGCTTCCATTTAGTGGCTCAAATAATTACATAAGATTGTGAATATTTGTAGTACTATTCCTTGATATATTCCAATGTCTAGAAATAATAATGGAGAACTTTAATAATGGGTAAAATGTGAGGATAAATTGTAAAAGGGAAATATTAGACATATCCCTAACAGGTACAGATACACAGCCTTCCCTCTTCTTGCAATAATGAGATCCTATCTTTGCCTTCTGTCTCAGGATTCTGGTTTAAGTTGGGTCTATCACTCAGCTAGCTAATCTGTGTAATGATGTCCCTACCTCGGTTTGTGCACTGGGGGCGCAGATTCTATGAACTTAAATGATTGATGTTGATTATGCAAACCACTGTTCGGGGTCTCACCACCTGCATCGCCAAACAAATACCTTTTCTGGAGGCTCAATTGGAGCTGATCACTCTCGATTGCCATACTCCCCTTGTCCCTGTGGCTGGTGCCCACCTCTAATTATAACGACCTTTGACAGCCTTCCTCAACTCTCCCAAGCCTGCCCCCGCCTAATGGGTTCCACCGCCCAATACTACATGTTGCCTTTTTAAATATGAGTCGTTTGCCGGTGTAGCAGATGCGAATTCCTTGTGCCGCTTTGCAATGTCGCATGAATAGATGGGTGCGCATGTCCGAAGCTGTTGGGATCAATTTGAGGGCAGAAAACGGACCAGGACTGCAATAGGCTGCAAAGCCCTTGGCGAGGTTCGAAAACGCGCTGTAGCCCTTGTATTTTACATATATGCCTTATTTTCTCGCACCATCAATCCCTCAGATGGCACTTCTTGCCGTACTTGTAATATTTACAGTTAGAAATTGAATTTCTCATGTGAGCGCGCTGGAAATGTTGTGAGAGCGCGCCAAATAATTTTTGCCACTTCTAACCCTCATAATACGACGACCCTCCATTCCCTTCGTCCTCCATTTCTCACCCCGAACCCCTCATACACTCAGCGTCCAACGCCAACCGCCAACTCGATTCAAACACTTGCTTATAAACCTATATAGAACGTTGGGCTTTGGCCGTGGTGATTGACAGGGTTTGAGGCGATTTATTTTCCGTCGCGCAGGTGGAAATTTATTACCTTCCGTATATTGTCCGTCTCTATTTTAATTACTTATAAACCATGTACTGACTACTGGTACCATCTCTCCCGTAGACGTTTCCGTTGCACCATAGGTTTTGTAACCACGATAGCCACAGCTAGTGCGACAATAGTCAATACTAGCTGGGCTTTGTTGAAGTTTTCGTTCAGAACATCGAATGTACCAGATGGAGACACCCTTGTTAAGAATAGGTCCAAGCCGTATGCAAAGACGAGCGAGGTGGATTCGAGTAATGCAGGCGCAGTGACGATCCGTCTTACGTTGTTCACCTGACAGAAACAATGAAAACATGAGCAAGATATAAAAAAATAGAAGAATGACAATTTCCAAACCTGATAGCTGTGAGACAAAACACGTTGTGGGTGGTCCTGCAGAACAGGCTCATACTGGATCAACTGCTCCTCCACGTCCTCGTTCGTCAATTTGCGATTGGGTCTCCGTGGATCTAAGAATCGTCTCGGCAATGATTGTATCTTAGAGTTCGTGGTCGCGACTATTGAGAAATTTTATATCAGTAAGCATACGATACAATGCATAAAGGCACATACATATAATGTCTTTGGCGGTGACGCCGAATTTCGTGGAAGTTGTAGTAAGGGTCGTAATCCCATAAGGCGTGACGTATGATTGTTCGTAGGCAGTAACCTCCGTGGTTCTATTGGAGAATGATGACATATCCGAGCTAGCCACGTTAACACATCGGAATCAAACTTTTGACAAAAGAATTCAGGCATAAGATAAAAGTACCTCTTAACCTTATCATCCGGTTTGACGCCCTCATAAAATTCGACTGATACGATCCGGTGGCCCTTACTCTGTCCAACACCGGTAAAATCTTCATCGAAATACGAATACACAAGCCAATTCTCCGTGATAGTAGCCTTGACATCACAAACACCTGCACTCGTCGGAAGCGTCGCATGATACACGATACTACCCTTTGCTGCGTCAACCACGTATATCGCACACCTCGGCGGATGAGACGTAAGCGAAGAAGTCGTCAGCGTCATCAAGTGCGGGTTGAGGTATTTGTACAGTGTTGAACGGTTTCCCAGTACTTTCCCGACCGAGGCAACTGGACCGCGTCTTGAAGGGATGAGGGTTAGGATCTCTTCATTTGCGGGTAGGGAGAACGTCCATGTGGGATGCCCGACGAAGCGGTTGCTCAGTTCTGGGTTGAGGAGGAGCTGATGGCCCATTAGTTGGCGTTTGCCTGGACCGCCAGTGCGTACTGGGAAGTAAAGAGAGGGAGATGCTGCTTCGAGATCGGCTTTATGGGCTTCGGTGTCAGGGTATAGATAAACCTTCCAAGTTGTTAATGGGGATCGTTAGAAGATTCGTCGAAAATCTTACCTGCATAAACTCGTCGAGAAGAATGACAGTTTTCGTTTGCTTTTGAAGTAGGAACGCCTCGATGATGGGACCGGAGATAATGTCGAGGCCTTGGAATATATCCCCAGAGGGGGAAACCTTCCTCACATCGTCCCCAGTCATGGCGTCAATGTGGAAGATAACCGTATCAACGAGCGTCTACCCCGAGTCCAAATTTAATCATCAGCACCCACTGAACATAAAAACAAACAAAACACCAAAAATGAACATACGTTCTCCGCCTTCCTCTGTGTGACCAAAACAACCTGCGGCCCACCCGCATCCCCACCTCCACGCACATCTACATCAACATCCCCAACACCCCTGGTAACAAACAGCTTAATAGGCAACACAGTCGCCCCAATCTCAGCTGCCCATCCGTGTCCCAGCACCCGACTCCACACGATTCGTCCCGAGCTTGAGTCGAGGCCGTATACTTTGCCCTGTGGGGTGGCGGCTACTAGCATCTGGCGGAAGCCGAATGTATCACGTGTGAGGGGGCCGGTGGTGGCGGTGGTAGTGTTTGTGTTTGTGGGTGGTATGGAGGTGGAGGTGGAGGTGGAGGCGTAGGAACCTGTAGCGAAGCGTTTGACAAATTTGACTAAATACTGCGGAAAATCCTATATAAATCAATCAGCCAGTCAGTCAGTCAGTCAACAATTGATGTACATAAACTTCGCCCACCTTAGCATCCAACACCTGCCTCGCAACCCTCCCCACAAAACTCTCTTCCCCACCCAGGTCCACCTCAACCCCTACACTCTTCCCCTCAGGCAGCTCCACAAACTCTGCAACAGCAATCTCAGCCAACGCCTCCTCCCTCGTCCACTGTGCCTGATCCTGCTGCCACAGCTGCACGGCACCCGTCGAGGTGGTTAGTACGACGCGAGTTAGGACGCGGTATGGGCTTGGGTTTGCTGTGTCTATTGCAGCCTGTCAGAATAATGGGGGTGGTAAGTAAGGTGATGGGAGAGATGGAGGGAGGTACGCACGTGAACGATGATACCATGCATAGTAGTATCGAATGGCAGCGTGAAACCCGTCACGAGCCCCTCCCCCTTAGAGAGATGAGGAGCGTACGTGTGTATCGATGATTTCTGTGGGATAAAAATATCAGTGTGGGTATCATATCGACGTTGTGGTGAGCAGCAGAATTGAGAACAGGGGAAACTGGAGCGGGAGGGGCGATTAGATGGGTAGAGGGGTGTAGACGTACCTGAAGGACATGAGACCAATATATACGCGACACGTACGGATATCCGTCTTTGTCTAGTCCACCTGCGTAGATGGAGGGTGTATACCGTGGTGAATCGGCCTGCGATTCCAATTCAAGAAATAAAACGCGTATCCAATCAGCATACCAGTGCAAGTCCAACACGAAAACAAAGAAGAAAATCGAAACCTCCAACTCACCGATTCCGAAAACTCCCAAAACGCCTTCACCGCGCTCTCCTCCCCTTTCCCTTCACCATTGACTCCAATAACCTTCCCACTCCCATCCCCCAGAACAGCAACGAACATCCCATATCCCTCCGCCAACCCAACATCCACAAGCTCCTTATACGCCACGCCCTTATACGCCCCTGGTTTGGTGTGAGAGAGGGAAGGAGAGAGGGGGAGCGTGTGTAGAGTTTTTTGTTCGAGCCAGAGGAGTCGGGGAGGTGTTTCGTGTGAGGAAGAGGTGGTGGTGTTAGTATTAGGGGATGGGAAAAGGCTGAGAGCAAGGAAAGCGGACGAGGGGGGTGTAGTTGCTGATGCTGGTGAGAGTGACGAAGGGATGTTGCGTGATGCGATTAGGGTTCCTGATTGGGTTGAGAAGGTCGTTGCGTGGAGGGTGTAAGATTTGACGGACTTGGCTAGGCCGATTAGGTATATGGTGGAGGATGTTGGGATTATCCGGGTGTATATTATTAGGGAGCTGGGGGTGGGGTGTTAGCGTTTGATCTCATTCATAACGACGACGACGACGATAAAATAGCAAAATAGTCAGTGATGTGTATAGTAGATGACAAAAGACAAATATAGCGGATAAATAAAAGAATAAACGTACCTCTGATCTTCAGAGGTCCAACTCCACACAACCTCACCAGTCCTCGCATCCACCCGCCTCAGCGTATGTCCATTCGCCAACACAAGCAGCTGCTCACTCTCATTCGGAGTGGAGCCCGGTACGAAAGCAATACCAAGACCTAAATCCCCAGGCTCGAATAAAGACCCCGTATTGAGTGCATGTAACCGTTTCTCAAGAAGGAGATGGCCTGTGAGAACGTTGAATGTGCGGAGGGTTGAGCCGCCTGGACCGGAGAGAGTTGCTATGACTGTGTGTGGGGACATAAATTAAGTTTAATTAGTGGATGGTTATGAATGGAGGGACGTACCATCTTTATGTTTCTTGAAGAGCGCTATCGGGTCTTCTGCGTCGAATACGTGTCTCCAAGCTACCCCACAAAAAATACATCAATCAACACCTTTCTGCTCCAAAAAGCTTCAAAAATAAAACGCACCCACAGACCCATCAACAGGATCGATTGCCGCCAAGACATTGCTTCCCGTCGCAGTAACAACCACGCTCTTTGTCACACCCTGGCCCACACTGAACCGATGGAACAAAGGCGCAGTATTCGGAGAGCCAATTAAGGGCACACCAACGAGTTGTTTGTGCCAGTCTACGATGCCGACTTCGGACTCATGGAGGGCGGCTGTGGGCGCTGGGAGAGGAAGGGCCGTGAGGAGAAGGGCGAGGAATATTTTTGGGAGCCGCATTGCAGAGGCGATTGGAATATTCACAACTCGGAATTTAATTTCGGGATCTTGTAGAGCGTGGGAATACACTTCTGTAACGGGAAGTGATCGGTACAATGGCCGCATTCGTCGCAGCCCTCTCGCTTTTCGCTATCTCTCCTCGATCACAACACCCACACCCCCAACGCACCCATGGTGGCCTACACCCCCGACAAATGGCTAGACCAACTAATGGACTGCCATCATCTCCCCGAACCAGAAATGAAAATCCTCTGTGAACGCGTCCGTGCCATCCTCATGGAAGAATCCAATATCCAGCCGGTGTCTAGTCCTGTTACCATTTGTGGCGATATCCATGGGCAGTTTTGGGATTTGTTGGAGTTGCTTAGGAAGGGAGGGAATGTGCCGGAGACTAGTTATATTTTTATGGTGAGTTTGTGGGGGTTTTCCGAGGTGATGCCATGGGATGATGTAATTCGGTTGTGATGGTTGTTCGTGTAGGGTGACTTTGTCGATCGAGGGCATTACAGTTTAGAAACCGTGTCGTTATTACTAGTCCTGAAAGCAAGGTACGTCCCTCCCCATTCCCCATCCTGCCTACCCCAACCCCCAACCAATCCATCACACGATCATCCCCAACCAACTCACACCCAACTCAGATATCCAGACAAAGTCACATTATTACGCGGAAATCACGAAAGTAGACAAATCACACAAGTTTACGGCTTTTACGGTGCGTCAGCCCCATTCCCCAAGCATCCTTCAGAAGTGTGTGTTTATATATACCTCTCCACCAACAAAACCGCAGACGAATGTCAACAAAAATACGGCAGCGCCTCTGTATGGAAAGCATGCTGTAACGTCTTTGATTTCCTTAACCTCGCTGCTGTGCGTCCCCCCCCCCATATCTCATTGCTTCCACATGTCCAACAGCCATTTACTTATCATTTTCCAACTTGTACGATTTATCTGTAGATAATAGACGGAGAGACTCTCTGCGTACACGGCGGTCTATCACCCGACATACGTACGTTGGACCAAATACGAGTGTTATCCCGCGCGCAGGAGATCCCGCATGAAGGTGCTTTTTGCGGTACGTTTCTTCCGTCTTACATATATATATTTATCTTAACGTAAATTTTTCATGCGCGCTCTTTCACCCTTTCTACTGTCTACTTTCCACTTCCTTACATCGGTATTTCCCCTTAAACCGCATATTTTGTCGGTCCCCCGATGATCAACCACTAACGAAACGAATAAAACACCGGAAACTCTGGCATATAGATCTGATGTGGTCAGATCCAGACGACGTCGATAATTGGGCAGTGAGCCCCCGAGGTGCAGGGTGGTTATTCGGAGGCAGCGTCGCGCGAGAGGTTCGTACCCCTTCCCTCTGTTAACCGCTAATAACTTACATCAACCCACAAACACCCATACACATAGTTCAATCACGTAAACTCTCTAACCTTAATAGCCCGCGCGCACCAACTCGTCCAAGAAGGCTACAAACACATGTTCGACGAAGCACTCGTCACCGTCTGGTCCGCACCCAACTACTGTTACCGCTGTGGGAACCTTGCGAGTATCATGACTGTTAAGGAGGATGGGAGTCGGTCGTTTACGGTTTATGAGGCTGCTGAGGAGAATGAGAGGGATAAGGGGATGGCTATTAGGAAGATGGTGAGTGATTTTATGATTTTATGATCCCTTCCCCCGCTTTTGGGGTGTTGAGTGGGGAGTGAAGAGTTGGGAGTGCAATGCTGACCCCAACTTTTATTTAACAGGGCACTATGCCGTATTTTGTATAGACTGTCCATGATCGTACGAGGGGGATAACTAACCCCAATTCATTCATGTTGCGGTGAGACGAGCTACGCAAGATTCGGCATCGTCTTAACCCTTTAAGTTACGTCAGCCTCTCCCAGACGCTCTAAACCCCTCCTCGGTGATACATTTGGAGTACTGGACGTCATGAACAATGAAATAACAGAACAGAAATCCAGCGGCCCCATCCCTGAAGTACTCCCTCTCTGCTGGTCCCTTCGATGAAACATTGATCCGAGTTGCGTTTTGATATGAGCCCGGTCGATTATAACTTGATTATGGTACATACTGCCCGGTCCCATTAAGGAACGACCGTATCCATATTAAGAACATGACTCCTTAGGCACAGAAATTACTGGACTACTGTAATGTACATGACACTACCTATCCATGAGTCTAGCCCGCATATCGTCTTCTTTTGTAATTCTCAGGTCATCAGACACCCTACCCTGCAGCAACTCATGACTCCATTGAGGTTCGATGTAGGATAGGACACCTCTCCCTCTTTACCACCCCAGTCGAAGTCAATCAACATTACGGAATCACTTTTGCAGATAAAATTCGCATCCCGCAAGTCACCGTGGACAAAATCCTTTTCATGAAAGGAATCCATGAGGCCCTGAAGCTCGGCCATCCAGCAGTCTCGGTGAGCAGGGAGCGGGCTCGAGAGTGATTGGGACTCAATATATTGCCACAGGAAACCACCCACCAGGAAGTCGCTCAAAAGCGAGAATCGGTGGTGCATGACCTGAGTTGGCGCAAATTTCGTGCAACTCGATCGAGTACCGTTGAGCTTAGACTCGTAACCATTCCGTATACCAAGCCAAGAAGCAGAATCGTTGGTATACGGACTGGTCGAGCTGGGTTTGGATTTGGTATTGGAGCGAGTTCGTCCGAATGGGGCAGCCTGAGGCCATCTTCCCAGTAAGGAACTGGATTTCAATCTTTAGTTAAACATGGACGAAAATCTACCTCCGCCTGCCACTGAGATACGAGTTGCTGCGAGAAATGCATCTGCAACCTCACGGCGTCCAACCGCCAGAAAACGTGTCCAATCGGCGATTGCGAACATTGGCGAGTTAACTTGGGTAACGACGAGTCAAACAGATGCGCAAACACTCGACTATCAGTCGAATTCATCTGCTACAGACAAGCAGCGTACTTTTTCTGTGCTAACCAGTACGTCATCAAGTCAAATCTCAAGCTGTGGGTCCTGAACGACGTCGGCAATAGCGTCCATATTGCATCAGATTCGGCGAATAAACAAGATGCGGGGTAGGCTCGTTACGCAAAAGCGCCATAGAAAGAAAAGAAAAGAAAAAATAGAGACTAGCTCTAGAGGATTAAGATAGATTTAAAAGCTAGTACATAAGGAGACGCAAAGAGGCAGCGATTCACAATTAAAACAAACAAGACCAGTGTGGGAATCTCTCTCGGATAAGGTTGTCCGGAGGCTGCCCCATTTGGACAACTCGAAATTCAAACCCAGTCCTTACATCGACGACCAAGCCTCGGGCGTAGACACTACCATGACGAGTCTGAAACGAGGACGCTCCAATTCGACGCAAGAAGCTATCGATACAGTGGTCACGAAACTTCTTGCTCTCATCGACGAAGGTCCACGAGGAGATCTGTCGGCAGAACAACTCACCCTGTTGAAATCATACTTGTTGATTGCAAGAGACCCGTACCATAACGTTCACAAGCCGGCGGAAGAGTTTACTCTCGAAGAAGTTGTGCAGTTATTCGAGCTGAATTATAGCGATGTCGTGTCACCCGCTACTGCGATGGCGCATGCGTGGAAAATTGAGGACGTAAAACTCGATTTTCCGATGACCCCGTGCTTTGGTAATGCACCTTCCTTCTATCGCGCGGTATAATGATGAACTGTTTGGCAACAGCATCGTTGGTGGAGAACTATTCCGAGAATTTTGATCGCTCCAGCAAGGCGGGGTGCAGAACTGCTCTCGATTTCATACTAAATGAATGTTTGATGGTATTGGTGAGTTGAGCACTTCTTGATAGTGACATCGGCCATGAACTTGAAACAATCTCAGAAAGGAAACCATGTCGAGGGAGAATCTCAGGAGACTAGTGACCGCCGACAGATAGCTCCTCAACCCTACAGCGAAATAAAAGCCTATGGTGAAGTCACTTTCAATCACGAAGTACTCCCTCGATCAAAAACCTTGCAGCGTTCTTCTTCTCGTGCGGTTACCGTCACTGGTTGCCTAGATTACAGTGTTGGTCGCGTCATCCCCGCCATTCATGCCGGACTTGAACGCCGCTTCCAGTGTCTCCTGGTGATTGTTGAAGCCAAAGCCCGATATCTTGTCGGCCGAGTTCTATCTGAACTCCTCGTTTACTTAGCTTGCCTTCGCCAGTCTCGTATCCAACGACACCGAACCGATGCATCTGCCTACGGTGTTGCATCCGATGGATACAAGTTCCTCTTCGTAAAAATCACCCACAACGGGACTGTCATGATCAGCAGGCAGTTTGATGTCCAACTGGGGGAAGCATTGGAAAT
>KN832974.1:586148-629928 GCA_000827315.1 Piloderma croceum F 1598
GATGGATACAAGTTCCTCTTCGTAAAAATCACCCACAACGGGACTGTCATGATCAGCAGGCAGTTTGATGTCCAACTGGGGGAAGCATTGGAAATTCTGCAGTGCTTGAGGTACATATTGGAGACGACAGCGGAGATTAATGACAACCTAACGCCAGAGATGAATGGTGCGGGTGACTTTGCCGATCCTGCGATTGACTTGTATGATAACGACTATACAAATCCACCCGAGGATGACGAGGAGATGTACTAGTCGGAACCTTGGCTTTATCCTCCCAGAAGCTTATATGTTGCTGTTCCGTGCTATACTGTTACTCTGATTGGTCTGCAGCGTGTTTTCAGTCTTGCCTCATTGCCCTAAACCTCCAATAGAAACAAGGGTTACGAGTCTACGTTGAGCTGTTTGTCAGCCCCTAAAGTCAGATGAGGGTGGGTATTTGCGTAATTCGGAGACTGCAGGACAATGACGCGCAGGGGCTGGGATCACTACAGTTGTTTGGAAGTCTCGTGGCATCTTGGAGAATATGAGTTTGGAGTATGGACGCCGCAGTAAAGGCTGAATAGAAAAACGTGCCGTAGCGACCACCTGAAGGCGATTGGATGCATGAGAAGGTTGGTGTTAGAGTAACAAGCCAAAAGCGATGGTCGATCAGGACGACAGCATAGAACGTGATATCACACCCAACGATGGTCAGACTGGCACAAGGCACCCTCCATCGTAGGTAATACGAGCTCTATCCGAGGAAGTGAACTGATCTCCGTGCTCCAGTTTTTAAACTCTACAGCGCGCCATGAGTCGCAGTATTATGGCCGACAGAACCAATGGTAGCGGCGTAAAGCGGAGGAATATTGATGCCTCTACGTGCTGAGAAAATGCGGTTAAGGCAGGGTAGGGCTGCATCCCTCCGGTCATCTTTACTGAAGTATCCAGTCATCTTGCTTGCTAGATCGTCCACCGCCTTCCGCAACTCTAGAACGTCAACATCAGCGAGCCCGGGGACATCATCACGAGCGTCCATTATATCCAGGAAGTGTCCAAAACCGTTGTAAAGAAAAGGGATGGGTGGAATGTCAGGATCCAGTTCTGGACGGCCGTCCAAGTTCTTCTCAGAGGGTTCTTCCTGAAGACGCTCGTATATCGCCGATTTTCCTGTATCTGATGGCGCATTTGTGACAATTTTGGCACATTTGAGATGATCAAAAACACCTTCTGTTGGTTCGGGAGCGGCATGTTTCCCTCTAGAGGTCCGATAGCCGGGATCTTAAAAATTTTGTGGAGGTATGTGGTGGGAGGTTGATTCGACCAATATTCCTCCACGGACTTCCATGATGTCAACTCTTCGACGCCCTCAAGATTCTCAAGTTTGAGGTGGCTAAGAGAATGTTTATAGTGAGTTTTGAGATCAATGTTAACCTTCCACAGTTCCAGAGTGTGGGGACCAACATCCTTTAAGGTACTCAGTGCTCACTCCCTTTTTATCTCTTTCTTCAAGTCACTAACCATACAATCGCACCCCATGGTAACTAATAGATTCACCTTTGATAAGAAGCCGGTGAGAGCCGCCTGAGGTAGCAAACATAGTGGTTGGTGCTGAATTGAAAGTGGGGACGGGTGGAAGGGCTGCGTTTTTCGTAGATGTGCGCCGCGGCCGGAGGGAAGGTCTAGAGACGCTTGTTAACGAGAAGAGGAGCGGGTTGGCGATTTCCGGCCACTTGAAGCCACGCGAGCATACCGGCAGAATGTAGTGCCGGGAGATTAGAAACAAATCAAGTGAACTCGATGAACTTGAATGACTCCTGTGCAGGCCTTTTCAATAGCTCGGCGATGTTTGTCTGGCAGTCAAGATACGATAGACTAACTTGGTCTGATGATAAACTCCATCCTACGTCATTGTTTTTCGACCATCATTCACGCATTTTCTGATTCTTCGTCCACCCGCGGAGTCAGTCGGATGGCACCTACCACGAAGATGATACCAACCTTTGACGACATGAAAAAACGCATGGCACCCATATGGGAAGAGGAAGAGTTCAAGGAATACGTTCTTTGGGCAGGCATTTTTGGCTCAGTGGCACGTAATCGAGCTCACTCAGAGTCTGATGTCGACATTGTCTGTGTTTTCAAAGACCACTTGCGTAGCGGTGAACCAGTGGATCTTCGTGAGCGTGAGTTTTGTCCTGCTAACTGTGTATCTAATACCCCCTCTAAGGTGTGACTCATTTTTGAATGTCACAGGTCTTATGGCGGCCTGTGGACGCGAAATATCCTGGCTTTGTATCTGGCAAGGTCATGATTGGGCATGGGGCAATGTGCGTGTAGAGGCATTGCTTGCGAGTCGTACGATCTACGGAAACCGTCACGACGTGGAGCATCTCCGTGCGGAAGGCAAGAACTACCTACAAGAAGGACTTGACAGGTTTGGGGCCGTAGCTGAATCAGTCAAAAAAATCAAGGAACAAGTCCAGATAGTCCAGACCTTTGAGGTGGGATAGGAATAATCGCCCTCGTGAATATCTAATCAGTTAACTCGGCTTCCTAGAATTTTAAGCTCCTCGATCATTACGCCGCTCGTCGAGAGTGCCTTCAAGGCTTGAAGCGTATTCGGGACTTACTTGACATCCAGCCACTGTATCATCCCCTTCGAACTGTCCTCGTCGATACGGCGTACGAGCAAGTAGACGTTATTGGAGCCCTACTTGCTCTTGAGCACTCAAATAACCCTGGCGAACGGGCACAATTTTGGAAGGAGATATGGGATCATTGCCAGCCAGGGTCTCTGACTATGTGGGCTTGGGATAAGCACTGCGCTTGGGGCGGGCTCGATTATATTCGGCACATGATTGCATCAACGTGTCTGGCAGAGACGCTTGAAGAAGGTGGTGTGGTTGCAGACAGTACATACGAAAAACTTCTCCGATGATCACTTGTCTAGGCGGCTGTTTCTGCTCAATACTCTTGACCGTTTCCAAACTACTAGGAGACCAAGGTGTGGGATTGAAATCGGTTCACGACACTGTCCTAAATTCCAGGGTGATGCGTTTCAGTTGGCATGCTCGCTGTCTCTTTGCTCATTGCTCTTTTGTAGAGAAACACAAATATTTATGGAGTGAAAACCCATACCCAAGTTGCCAAACATTTGTTTTTATTCATCGGGATGGTATTTTTGGTCGATTCACGCTTGCCGTCATCCCTGATCATCGGTGACACACCACTTAGGTTTGGGCTTATATCGTTGTGTTGCAGCTCAGAATACGCAATTTTGTAATTGCACAAGAACGTTGGATCAGACCAACAAACAAGAAAACAAACGACGACTTTAATAACCACACAGAGAGAGGAGACTTCAAACCTATCTATTTCCTGTTCTGATCCTTCGTTCGGATAGTAAGAACCAGAGTGTCCGTAAGTCTCACTCGGCGGTGGCATCGGGCTACAGAACGTGAAAGATATCAGCGGCAAGAACACTTCGGACTCTAAGCCATCTCCCACCTGGTCGCCAGAGACAGAGACGGGGATCATGGGACGCAAACCAATCTCTTTTCCATCCTTGCCCTTCCTGGCTCTAACGCCCCAGAACGCGAACTCCATGTCGTCGCCGTTACCATGTCCTTTATTCCTATACAACCCGCTATAGGACACATCAAAGGACACAAAGCCTTCAAATAGCTCTACAAACTCTCCATCCACATCCGGGTTGGGCTTCGTCCACACGCGTTTCATCTTGAACACGCCCGAAGCGGATTGTATACCGCAATGACTTTCAGCGAGCTCCATCTCTCCGGAGATGCCGGGTCCATCGGGAATTGCATCGGGTGCTGCGAAGGTCGATAGTTCACTTTCAGTGAACGAAAGGGACTCGTGCTGTGCAGAATTAATGATAATGTCGAATGGCATTTCCTCCATTGGCTCCAACATAAGGCGACTTGAGAAGCGAGAAGTATTTTCGATGTCGGCGGAAGTGGGCGAGGCGAGGTAGACGCGCGCCGTTTTGTCATTTTTGGCTGGATAGTCTTGTAGACTTTGTCGTATTCGGGCGATGTGGAAGTCGCGGGGAGGTACTCTGTTTTGAGGAATGACAGGTACATCGAATAGAGGTCCAGATTGCCGATGAACGTAGGAGATGCGACTTGTTTTGGTGCAAGCTGCAGCGGGAATAGCATCAGTTATGAAACCAAAAACAGAGGGACAAAGTTCGTTCACCGTGGTGGCATTGGCTGAAGACTTGGCCGGCACCACCGTTGTGGTGTCTTCCGAACCACTGGGCTTTGAGCGCTTGTCACTCTTTTCGCCCTTGTTAGCTTCTGGAGAACGAGCTCGTTTCTTGGAGGTTTTACGCGACGAGGCGGCGGCTTTGGTCGACCGTGCCTTCTTGATCGGTCCTGGTGGTATGTTCCCGCCCTTAAATAATTGGAGCCCTGTAAGAACAGATCTTATCCAGACCTAAAGGACCAAAGACGCATACCATGATGCTTATGATTTTTTTGTTGAAAGGTGGTGGTGGTGGAAGCGAGGTGGAAGCGGTTCAGAATTCTGGTAAATCACTACCATCACGTGCGCGTGATCGTGACACGCTCAGGCTTAGAATAATTAATATTGGAACGACAGTGAATGGCATCATCCATGCGAGGGTTTTGGGGCTAATAATTAACATGGTAGATAACGAGCAAATGGACTAGCGCTCTAATTCTCCAGAGATGCCCGGAAAGGTCAACGGTATGATAAGTGGTTCTTGCCACTTGTTGGCTCAACACGCTAGTACTATTGATTTGCTCACAGTCTCCGAGTCGGGGCCAATCCGGTTTGCATCTCCGGTTTCTGCATACCGGTCACAATGTCTTCGCTCGACCCCATCTCCAACATCCGAGTCGGCACTGGCGAAAGCAGTGGCTCCAGACTCTATTCACCTTGTTTCCCGCTCGCGCGCTCAGGCGTGATAAAAATACGTGCTTATGTACGGAGCATATATCACTATATACTCTGCATGGTATAATTTTATACGCAGACATTGTTAAGGCAAAATATCAATTATTAAGAAAATCTCAATTCACGACTGCATATTCGAGATGGCACCATCTTACTCGAAAACGAAACGGCAGAATCACACTTGTAGTTGGTTGGAGGACTGGCTGCACTGGCTGCACTAGAAAATTGATATTGCTTGCAGTAGTAATTATTTGATCTTAACCTACCGTAATTCTTATAACGGGCAGCAAGTATTCTGGCCATTTTGAACACAACAAACTGGCATTCTAAACTCTACAGTTAGTATCAACAACGATTACTAGCAGTTGGTAGACTTACAGCCCAAAGCAACAAGTGGTATAGTCGGTTGCTAAAGAAGATATCAATACAGGACAGAAGATATCGCCACGGTTTGTCCGCCTACCTCCACAACACTCTCCAAGGGCAGCACCCCCAATAACACAGCATCTTGTAGGAGCTTGCGTGCAGGTAAAAGACCCAGGAGAGGGGCATGCATCACCCTCATCAATTTCGAAAGTGCTGGATGTTTGTTTGAGTGTGATTGAAGTAGCACCAGCAATGCTACCAAGAAAAGTAAGGAAGTTCAGCTGAACCATTTCAACTATTGGGTGACTTGTAGTGTGCGGATTCTGGAAAAATCATCCATTATATATGTTTAAGTCGATAAAACAAATTCGCACATTTTAAAAATCGAGTAGTTCTGCCCATTAATTCGACCGTCAAAAATTCGATAGTACCATAGGCCTTTGTAATGCAGGGCCTAAGCTTAGGTTTGAATCCAGCAGACTTCCGGGCAAGCTTCCGGGTCGCGACGCGATAAATACATGGATCCTTTCTGTCATTCGGGTTAACGAATGCGATTCTGACCGGACAGAAGTTAAGTCGGTTGTGGAAACCGAAGCCAGCGAAACATGGTTGTTTGTCGGAATCAGGCCTTTCCTTTCCAAACTGCGCAGTGTCACGGCGCCAACAAGAACGCGGGCTTGATTAACGTCACTTGCTCCAATCGGCATGAATATGAGCTGTCAATGTCCGTTCACGATTAGCTGAGCTCCGCTACTCCGGCATAACTGCGACCGGTATAACCATGACCGGTATACCGATATACCTGTTTCGTCTGCTCATTGATTATCCAGGTGGCGAGCAACAATGTTAAAGCCAGCAGTCAAAAACCATGTCTCCGACAGCAAACCCCAGCTACTGTCTAAAAAGAAGAACCGTAGCATATAATATGGTCGGAATCAAGACGTATAAGTAACATACAATTTGAAGAGAATAGTAATTAACCCCCTCTATCCTGATTACGTTTCGGTGCATGCATCAGCCACTGCAGAAGCAGGTTAATCCCAGTCAGCTATACCGGCTGTGATCAACAACAACAAAGTGGGCTCACCGTGTCTATAGCCTGCAAGAGCTCCCCCTGCTCTTTCCGCTCTGCCTCCGTCCGTGCGCAAGTATCTCGGTGTGTTTGAACTTCACCTGAAACTGTCGGTAAGAATCGTAGTATTTCAGTTAATCATATGACACCATCGAGACCAATCAGATTGCAACTTACGTGTAGTGATTTGATGCTTCAGGTCGGCGATGGTCGCCTCGGCTCTTTGCATGTTTAGATGTGTCTCAACCATCTCGTCCACAACAGAATCGACTAGACATAATAGAACAAATTGATATGCAATTAGTTTCAAGCTACTCCGTAAGATTTATACATGCCCTCACAATAATTTGAATGGCCTTTCAAGCGGTTCTGAATGTCTGCGCGTAAACGGCCTGACGTCGAGCTTTCCGTATCAGACATGCGGTCCGTCGACTGTGCGGAACGTCCTAGGGTACTCTTATCATTCGGTTCTGCACAACCAGCTAAAGCATCATCGCGCCCAGACTCTCTCGATCTCACTATCGGCGAGGCTTCTGGTGCATGATTGGTGGTTACGGGCTTGCCATGGTCACCTATCTGCGCTTTCAAGCCGCGATTTTCATCTTGCAAAGTCTTCACTTCATCCAGAAGCTTCTCATTCGTCACCGTAACTCGGGCATTTTTCGCTTGCAATTCGCGAAGGTCCTCCTGGAGTTTTGCCATTTCTTGCTGTAGCACACTGATTCGCGTGTCCATGGATTTCTTGCGCGGTTGATAAGAAGCGGAATGAGGCGCCTGAGACGTGGAATATGGGATCTTTGTTGGAGTAATATCAACTCGATGGAGGTCCTCGTCCTTATGGAATAAATGATTAGGGTGGTGTCAGTCAGTAACCGAGCGCAGTCACGCTCGAATTGAAAAGTCAATGAGAGGGGATGCACTCACAACCTGCGGTTCAGAAAGGGGTGATGAAGGGGGTTCAGAGTTGTGTGCTGTAGATGATGTTTCTTCATCAACTCTGGGCCTCTTCCTCGAACCGTTTCCAGCAGCCACTGCGTCTGAATCGTCTCCATCGTCCGCTTCATGAATCAACATATCGCGTATGGCATAGTGCAACTCAGCAGCCTGCGAGGGCCTATCTACCCTCATAGGGTGAATCCAAACTACAGTATCGAGCAAAAACCCCAAGACCGTGTCGGTCAAGAAAGGATGTTCGAGCCAACCGCCCACAGTCCACCGTGCCCAATCAGTCACACCTTTCGCGTAGAGTGCGTAAGAATGTTCGGTTATGTCAATGTAGATGTCTCCTGAGGCGCCTAAGGTGGAGGACGGGAATCCGTAACCACGGTACTCGAAAAAAAAGACGACGTTTGGAAAGGATGGGAGTTCGGCGTAAGTATACTTTACGTCATGTTTGAGAGGTATGTGATGTTCAAAACTGCGGAGACGAGCTGCTGTGACGGTATTGTTGTCGGTCTCCGACAACACGCTGGATGAATCATTATTACGGGGTGGAGGAGGAAGAGGGCGTCGGATGGAAGTGGAGGTGGGTGTGGACAAAGTACTTAATGTATTAGTGGGTGAACGGAATCGCGGGGGAGCACGCCCGGCAGGGTTATAAGAACTCCTTCCTACGTGTCGATACTGGGGACGACTTAGGTGGTGCATATGTAGCTGCTGATAAAGCTAAGTCTTATCAGATAGTGGAATTGTATTATCGCCGAGGAGGACCTACATCAATGGGTATTTCTGCAGAAACTCGGCTTGTGTTGGGTTCGATAACTGCCGTTGTAGGTGTTGCACTTATCAAGTGATCGTATTTTTCAAAGTCCGATCCTGCTTGAGCCTTGGAGCTTGGAGGCTCAAAGAGTTTTGTGGCGCCTGCTTCCACAGTGAGGAATCAAAATTTTATTCTCGATGTTACTGTGTTGATATACATATGCAAACAGGCTTGTACTTCGCTTTGAACGAGCACTATCTGTGAGCCTTCAAATTGTCGTCCAATCCATCTTCAAGTTTTTCGTCTCTTGCGATTCCCAGTACTTATGTATTCTCACCTCAGAGCCCCTGGCCATGATAATCCATCGGCAAATCGATGGGCCTTTTCAAAGGCTCAGTCGTCTACTGGCGAGCTCTTCAGGTAGCATTGACCTTTGTTCTGGTCCACAGTGATGTTGTCGATGGCCATCACATGTTACAGCGATCAGTGGCCGCGGTTTTGTTGTACCTTCTCCTGTACAAAAATTCTCTGATATACCGTACCTTGGCGACCCCAGAACTGACACGATCTGATAAATAATTTGGTGCTGCTTATCGATCTTAGAAGTCCGCACAATTAAGAACACAAGGAGTGTATCTGAATCACACCTGGTGTATGTTCAGTCCATAATTTTGTAGATCGACGTCGACTGTCCCTCAATCGAAAGGCTTTGCAGTATAGTATGCACTGCTTCCACCTCTTTTCAAATATTTTATAATCATAGCTCGCCGTCTGGTGATTTGTCTGTTAAGATGACGTTCCACGCTATTGGCCAGGTACCGCTAGGAACGGGAGGATATACAGCATGGGCAAGGTTACGGACCTCGATCAACAAAGGCATTCGCTGGGACCACCTTCTGACTTGGATACCCGTCAGCAGGCAACTGTAATTGACATTGCCGTCGCTATATGGTCTTATTTTCGGTATATCTTTAGGCCAGACATAATAATGAATCCTCTAGCCACTAATGGGGCTTCATCTAGTATTTGACCTGAAGAATAATGCAACCTTACCTATCCGCAAAAGTATAAAGGGCTTCATTCCCCCCCCCTTTGTAGTTCCTTGTTATCGACACCTTCATGTCCAGCCGAAATACAATATATCCCAATGTTTAGTGAGTGCTTGACTCGTTCGACGCCATTACATGAGCCACTTGTTACATGTCAACCTGATTGTTCACTCCCGTACACAATCAATTCGATCATTCAAATATATTGTAAGTTGCGAGTTAATGCTAGTCTGCTGGCCTTCTGCCGTGCTTCGACATCATCAGTAAAGCATTCTCGATACCTTCCAACCTCTGCTTCAGTTCCGTTTGCCACTCGACGTTACTCGAATTTTCGTTAACCTCCTGTTGGTGGCTGAGACCATGCTCCATCATAGAAGTAACAGAAAGATGTCGTGGTCGCGCTGTACGAGATTCTGGATCGGCGCCGCGGTTATCCCTGGCAAAATAGTCAATGAGAGCTTCAACATCCGCGCGAACTTCGAAACGGCTCATTCCCCTGGCAACTTTGAGTTCATGATTGGCACCAATGGAGGAAGTGGCCTTTATCGACCCGAATATACGGCGTTCATAGAATGCTATCAATATTAATATAGGTGCCGCGGAAACTCCTGATGAGATCTCATCGATGTCATCGACAGAAGAAAAGGCATTCGGAAATTTTGACGTACGTGTACAGAAGACATTTAACGAATGAAAACGCCGAGGTGTCAATATGAACCGAATGGGGACCAGAACAGTGAGCGCCAGAAGATTGACCGGCGGCCAGTAGTTAAAAATCGCGTCTGATTTAATACCTGGATGGCATATGTCAATGCCGTGATAAAACAACATCTTTATGGTGCAAGAACCTTCAAAAACTACGACCGCTCGCCGAAACATGTATTCCTCAATCGCGTCACGGTTTATGTCAGCAAATCGTGTTGCCAGGATCGACACGAGAACCGTCAGCAAAAGGGTTGTTGAAAGACAGGCATAGGTGACCTGCGAATCTCAGGAAGGCTTATATAGAACGAGGAGTGTGGACGCACGAAAAGCACTGGACCCCAGAAGGCATGGAAATTACGGGCTAATTCCAGGCCAGTCGAGTCGAGACCAAACCTGCAAGAGATCAGAACTTCCCATCAACTCGCAGCGGTTTCGACTGACCATATCCATATCATCCACTTCGAAATGTCATAGACGGAGTACTGGCCGTGACCAAGAATCCAAAGAGCGTACAGGAAGCCAAGAAAGCTGTAGCATGAATCGTCAATACCATCAGTCTTAAGATTACCGAACAGCGTACGTACCACCATACCGCGAGCACCATCAAAAAAAAGAAGTCGGCCATCATAGCGCGTAGCGCTCTGTGGTGAACGTTATTGGGCGGAATACAACAGCAATGGATCAATAACTTGCAGAACTAGCACATTGTTCGAAAGCGTGACAAATGCCAGCCTATCAATAGCAGTCAAGATAGCGAATGATTAAGATAAAATCTACAACATACCTCGGGAATAGTAATACTGCACCGCACGCTAGAATAGCGTGACCCTCTTCTCCCTTGCCGCTGACTACAAGAGAAAAATACACAATAAAAGAACAACAAAAACAAAAATCAAGGCCGTTCCACATGTTTGCCGTGAATACTAAGTTGGAATAGATGTAAATGTGAACATAGTTGTTATATAATGGAACGTACCTGTCCATCCGTGCTCCAGTATAGAAGCTATTTTGTCTAAGGTTAGACCGAGACCGTACAATATCAACCAGATCTCAGCCTTGGAGACAGGTGCATCGGAAGAAAGGTTGCGGCGCTCTGTAATGACAAGGAATCTAGCCTACTTGGCGCATAATAATAGTACGACATCGCTCACGCTGTAGAACGACAAAGAATGAGGCGAATAACACCAAGAAACTGCACCAGAAAATAAGCCATGGCCTAAATAAAAGAAAAAGAACCCAACTAAATGGTCTCTAGTGCTTGTCTTACGCGAGGAACTTTCAAGCGGTAGTGATCCAAAATAGGTGCTTCGCGCGGGTTATATAAAGCTATCTGTTTTCTCTTGTAATGATCTGGGAGAATGTCGAAGAAGCTCGTCGCCGCGTAAACGATGCTGCCCATGTAAATTCCTGAGTATGAATATTAGGTTGTTTTCATAAACAAGTTGAAGAACGATCTACCACCAACGACTTGCTGAACCGCAGGAGAGCCTACTTGCAGGAATCGTTTAGTAAAGGGTTGCCTGAGCGGAGGCATCGACAACGCACGAATGAAAAGCTTTGCGTGTGATACAATCGCGACTGATAACTCATTGAGAAAATGATGAATCGCAATGCCAGTTATTACTTACTTTCAAGTGCAGAAGTCTGTCCTTCCAAGGATCCTTTTAGTGCAATTTCGTGAGGTACTATCTCCGCCGGAGCCCCTTGAAACGGAGGGAAGCATCGCACAAGCGCGTTGGCGAGTGATAGCAAAGTTTTATCGGCTGACAGCTCACGCCTATTTTGCATCCCTTCCAGTACGCGTATTGCCAATATTTCACAAAGCGAGGCACGTGTTGCATTTATCGAGTGAAATGAGAGGGCACTGCTCTGCATGCGGAGGAAGTACAGACGATTGACAAGAAGACTATAGATGATTGCGGGATTCTTTTGAACGTAATCGTTTACCAAAGGCCTGATGATGGTATTTAAAACGAGGGAGCCGCGGAGTTGCTCTTCGGAAAGGGGATGGTCTAAAGACGAGTTTCACGGCGCATCTAAAGGAAATGATTAATTGATTAATACCTATAGTATTCTACATCAAATTAACCTCAGTTTATGGACAACTCCCGAAGTCACGAACGAGAGGACATACGATCACATCCGTCCGGATGAGATTGATAAGCTCATAAACTTGAAAATCCTGAGCCCCGAACGACACAGACGAGGTAGAATACCCTCGAAGCAGCGGTGTTTGTTCCATAAAGGTCGTGAAGGTTGTAAATCAAGGAGCGAATCAGAGAGATGTACGTGGCTAGGTGTTCTGCATCTTGTCAGGCACACCGGGCGATAAGGAAAAGACTAGAGTTAGGGGGGGTTACAGAGCGCCCACGCAGACTGCAGCACAGAGTATCAGTCAAGGAGTATCGTTATAGTATGATGCTATCGATATCTTGAAGATTTGATTGTCAGAGTTGTGAAAAATTAATGCATAGTATTACAAAGAAACGAGTCGCTGGAAGATTTTTGAGCTTTGCGGCGCTGCGATTGAATCATATGGTAAGAAATGTGCGCAGGTTTGTGCCGCATGGAAGAAGCAGTTCGTCGACACGTCGTCCGGGTGAGCTGCTGCCAGCCTGCTGCCTGCAGTCTGAGTGAACGTTCAACTTCAAGTTGTCACGTGGTCTAGAGTTAGTACAAAACTTTAACTTTTCAATTTATGCATCTCTTAGCATCTCTTCTGACTCTTCATACTTAGTCTAAAGGACCGCTCGCTGGACAAGTGTGCCGTAGGCGCTGGAATTTTCGGAGTCAACTGCCTCTGCTTTCCGCACAGATTTTGACCAGAGCGCCTACATTCCAGTTCGAACCACGAATACTATTCATAGAAGTCTTGTGGTTTCCGACATAACTTTCATCCTTGAAGTCGGGTTGACAAAATGTATTTGACGGGTACTAATCGTTAGCGCATGGACTCAGTCATTTTTGCGTAGGCACTACGCGACGACTGATATGTGTATCAATTTCGTAGAGGCTGGTCTGGCGATAGACTGCAGGACAGTTGGATACATTGAGTTTCGACGTGACGGCGATATTGTCGCTGTTGTTGATAATGAAATGCGATACGCTCAAGTTCTCGACCATGGTATCTTATCCCTGTATTAGAACGCCTACAGAGACTTCTATACTTCAAGTGCAGAACCCAACGCCTCATGCGACAAAGGTACAATTCGTCCATTCATCCGTGCAGCGTATGACTAAAAATAAATATACAGATAGTATCGAAATCAAATGGGAGTAACCACGCAAGGAAAATGGCGTACCATAATACTCTTCAAGCTAATGTCATCGAACAGAAAAGTGAATGGCTTGTTAGGTGTTCGGATATTCTGGATAACGGCATGTTCGCTCGGGTAGCAAGAGCAAAGTTCGATTGCCGCATCGATGTTATTCCGTGCACGCGCCATCTCGGGGGACTGTGTCTGATTGAGCAAGAAGCATTCAATCCTAAGAGCCTGTGAGCCTGTGATAGCCAATCGGTGGCCTGATTGAACGGGCCTCTAAATTGGGCCAGTCCAGACAATGTCGACTATCTTCGTATTTGTAGAATGCTGGACTGACAGATTGGCCGACATTGTACCTTCCAGGCGTACTGGATTGATATATGGATCCAGCTTGATCAAATCGCATCTGAAACGCGTGTATGAGATGCTGGGCCACCTGGGAGATGATATTTTGCTTCTGTCGCAAAGATGATATAGCCCAGAGGGCATGAGCAGAACACCTTCGGACAGTTAAGTTGGGACAAACATTGATGCTAAAAAGAGATAACATCAACAATCTACCTTCTGCATGATCATGTACTCTCCACCGACGAGGTTTGATGGGTCAGAAACCCGCGTATAGATAGAGGGTACGAGAAATCCCCGTGACGCTAGGTACTGCATGGTAGCTACCTAAAAGTCCATTATACTTGGACAGAGATTCGATGAGTTTGATACCTCAGACTCCATCTTATCCACTGGCAAGGCGAGACAGGCGACACGAACTACAGCATTCAAAGGTTTGACTTGACCCTGCATACACCTGCTCTATTTTGAGAGTGTGTCCTATAGGGCCTAGCCCTTACTTTGTGATAAGAACCTTCTGCGAGCTTGCTGAGATCACAAGGGTCCCCCAAATAGCCTGTTTAATTGAGAGAAGTTGAAGGATGTCCATCTCCATCGTAACGAAAGACAGATCGCCGATCCATTATGTTTAATACGCGTGCAGCCATCCAGGTGCACCGCCACACGACGGGTCGCCATCGTGTAACAGCATTTGATCAAAAAAAAATCGACTTTATCAGGAAAGAACCTGCATGCTAACCCCAGTGCCTATACTCAGGCATCTCTCATCACTTGATAGAGTCGGGGTCAGTGAAGACAATGGACCCCAATCTGGATAGGGCCCGTGGCTTAGTGGGGTAAAAGTGTTGTTGCTATGTTTGTGGCTATTGTACATGTCGTTGCCTAACGATATCATCAAAAGCGATGCTGGTAGAGGGTGCGGATTATCTAGACATCATGATTCAGATATTATTCACATGTCGTCAGATAAGAATACTTATTGGCGAGGTTAAGCGCAATGTCACGCGTCGGTGAGCTGCGGATGACTTCCGAACACCACGACGGCCCCCGAGTCCGCTTCATCTACATCATGTATGAAGCCTTGAGTGTATTGTCGTACAGCATCAAAGTTCTGTGCCTTGTCAAGGTTCGCGCCCAGCTGGAATGTGTGGTGCTAAGGCGGCGGAACGGAATGAAATTTCATTACGTAAAAATAGAGCGTACCTCGCGCGTACCTGAAAGGTACACGCGCGACAACATTATCATTCCACAGTGGACGTTGACTGAGGACTCTCGCTGCAGTTTTCTTTGGTGTGGCAGAGAGTAGGGGCGACGTTGATAGCGCGATTATGCTTGAAGTTGAGACTTACGGTGCCCCACTTGTTTTGGGGTGTTTGTGAGAAGTTAACCCAATCAGGCCATACACCAAAAATAACTCATATATATAAGGGTCGCGGCCAAGAGAACCGAAAAAACCACGCCCATTCTGTCAAAATCATTTTGTTGTGCGCAGATTCGTCTGTCGTTCTTTCACCCTTCAGTACTTCAGTACTTGCGACCTTTATTCGCACAATGGCTGGGCGTTTCTTCTTCGCTGCCGCTCTCCTCGCTGTCCACTCGTTTACTCCTGCTTTCGCTGCTGAGGACTTATCAACCATAACAACCGCGCCCAAGGCCAGGCGCACACCGTCTTCCCATCATGACCTAGCCAAGAGGCAGGCTGCCACCACCTACGAAACTACTTCCCCGCTGCCTCTGACCCAATATCAGTACCCGTACGCATCTGTTCCCTATCAAGTTAACCCCTACCCTGTGGGACGTGGACCGCAAGCTGGCTACAATCAATGCAACTCGTCAACCGGAGGTCCTACTTCGGAATGCCAGACATTGATAGTCAACTCAATAGTATGTTCTTTTAAAACCATATGATTCGAATTGGGTAATAAGTGCAAATTTTTCAGGATGACTTCTGTATTTGGGGTTCGCCTGTCACGGACGGTCTGATCGGTAACGTCGAGGCTGCTGTTGTTGCATACTGCTCCAAGTCGGGCCATGGCACTCGCGTTATGCCAGAAGGCACTTTGACTGGCGTACAGGTGAGCTACAGCACTGATATAATCAACCCGCCGTCGTAAATTTATATCCGCAATAGTTCATGAAGACCAGTGCTTATATCCAAATCACTGGTCATCTCAACCAGACCGGCGTTGGCCTTGCATCCAATGACACCGGAGGTGAGCTCGACCCTCACGGTGCCGATTTGGTGCGTACCCCAAATTATCGTTATGTCGGTGATATCTGAAAACGTTATAATAGGCGGGCAATCCTCTTGGCGGCCTTGTTTATTCGAGCGGCCTGCCTACCGCAAAAGATAACACTACCGAGATACAGGCTATCAGCTGGAACAAGTACGAGTAACCCACACGCCAAGTTCGGCATTGAGCTGATCAGTTATACGTGCAGTTTCGTCGGATCCAATATTTTCTGCATTAAGCTGTGCGATAACACGATAACCACCCCCAATTACTGCGAAAAGTTGATCTATTCCCTTCGCCGCTGCCGCTAATTCTCTACTGACCGAGTGATATCCGTAGTCGTATTGATCTTTTGGGATGCGACTACAACATGCCCGCTGCATATGTTGATGGTGAATTTACCAGCTGCGAAGGTGATCTCCAGGATGTTGTTGGAACCTATACCTCCAACGGTCAAAGTGAGTTCTCCAATTTCTATGTCGCCTCATGGTTGGTAGTTTCGAGTGTATTCATGTATGACTAATCACACTAGCCTTGACATGGTCACAACCCGCTTCGCTGGACCCATCTACAACACTTCCCTGGACACCGCGAATTCCTGCGTCCTCCAATTGTGTGACTTACTCTTCAGCACAACTCTATGGTGGCAACACAGCTTCTGTGGGTGCCACTTCAGCCATGTCAGTACCAGCAGGGTCCCTAACTACACTGCCTCCACAGGCATCTGGGTCAGCAGCCACCGGCAGCAAAGGATCCAGCACCGGAACAGCAGCTGGCAGCTCTTCCACAAACGGTGCTGGACGGTTGGTCGCCAGCTCAGCATTGTTCGCATTGCTGGGCGTGGTAGTTGTGTTCTTGTGAAGCGCTTACGTTGTTTCTGATTGTGGTCAAGGTATTACAGATCGCAGTTATGTAAATGCTCCTAAGCTTGGACTTCCGGATCACTGTTGATGTTAATGATGGCTTGCCTTATTATCGCATGTTCACCCTCTCCGCATACGCCCATACGCATACCCCCGCACAATCCTATCGCTTTTTCTAGACCTCCGCCGTTACTAGGTTACACGGACGTTTACTATTTTTCAATGACGTTACATTGTCATACTGTCTTGGTTGCCTCGTAGCGCTTTTTAAAATTACCTTTTTACTGATTCTTACCGATGAACATCGAATTTGAAGGATTAACAATACATAATCTGTTTGGATTCCAACCACACTGGGCGATGCTCCGGTCTGGTACCATCACGCGCCCACCTTTTGACAAGTTACGACAGTGGTGTAACAAGTCATAAGTGGCCCATCTTGTGGTCTCAAATATACAAACATTTTGCCCCAAACAAGGGTGTGAAGTCCGATCTTTGAAATTCGCCGTCATCGTTGCAAACGACATTGAAAGATTCAGTAGGCAAAGGTATAACAATAATCTATTTATTTTTCGCGGTAGTATTCTAATTCCGTCAAGGCGACAAATGCTGTTATGTCCCAGGTGTCAATCAGACGTTCAACATGTTTGCACATATTTGTCTGTGGCCTCGTCAAATGTTCGAATTGGGACTCTGTCACGGTCATAGTCTCGAGTCGGAGCTCACTTGGCACCAACATTTTGTATTGTATTGTCTACCCCAACATTTGGCACCAAAGACTGCTCAAAACATCAGTCGTTCTTGCCTTTGACCCTTCTCATGCATGCCTGTTCTCTGCTTAGAGTCATGGTGGTGGTTCTGATCTAAATAAGACTGACTCGGAAGACGGTGAATCCGGCACGATGATCGCGGGTCGTGCGGGATCATATGCAGGCGAAGACTTTCTGCAGAATATATATTACGGCAGCCATTTGACTTGTGCAACACCAGTCTTCGCCCCAATTGGTCTGTCTGTGCTTTCCACCAGAATAAATTCGCAATAATGGCTGGCCGTGTCTTCTTTGCTGCTGCTCTTGCTATGGCTTACTCTTTGACTCCTGCCATTGCTAGTGGTGAGCCAGCAACTATAACAACTGCACCGAAAACAAAGCGTACACCGCCTGCCTATCATAACCTAGCTGGGAGGCAGGCCGCCACCACCTATGAAACTAATTCGCCGTTGCCTCTAACCCAATATCAGTATCCGTACCCTGCTGTTCCTGAGCAGGTTAACCCCTTCGCTGTGGGACGTGGACCACAGTTTGGTTACAATAGGTGCAACTCGTCGACCGAAGGCCCCACTTCGAACTGTCAGACGTTGATAGTCAACTCCTTGGTTTGTTCCTATCCTACTGTGGCTCTGGCACTTCCTGACTGCAAGTAATTTAGGCTGATTTTTGTGTTTGGGGCTCGTCTACCCCAAATGGTTTGATCGGTGACGTCGAGGCTGCCGTGGTTGCATATTGCTCAAAACCAGGCCACGGCACTCGTATTATGCCCGCTGGCACCATCACCGGTGCTCAGGTAAGTTCCTGCACTGATTTTATGGGTACAGTGATCCATATCTATACCGTCAACAGTTCATGAGGACCAAGGCTTATATCCAAGTCACCGGACATTTCAACCAATCCGGCATTGGTCTTGCCCAGAATGACACTGGAGGTGAGCTCGATCCACACGGTGCTGATAACGTACGTACCTCTCCATGAATATACCTGTCTCAAAATATAACTGATATGCTGTGGCAGATGGGCAATCCCCTTGGTGGCCTTGTCTATTCGAGTAGCTTGCCTTCCGCTAAAGACAACACCACCCTACTCCAGGCCAACAATTGGAACAAGTATTGGTCGCGTATTTTCCCATTTTACTCGGTCTGATTAGTATGTACAGCTTTGTCGGATCCGGCGTCTTCTGTATCAAGCTCTGCGATCCGACTGTTACCACATCCAATTTCTGTGAAAAGTGCGCCAATCACTTTCACCCATGAGTGGGTCGACATTCGTTGACTGAATAATATCTATAGCCGCGATGATCTTTTGGGATGTGAATACAACATGCCTGCATCCTACACCGATGGCCAGTTCACTAGCTGCGAAGGTGAACTCCAGGATGTCGTTGGGATCTACACAACCAACGGGCAGAGTGAGTCTTCCACTTATCGGTCTACTGATTGCTGTATAAACCTGTTTACAACTCACTACCAGCTATGAGCTGGGCGCAGCCTGCGGCATTACCTGCAACTCTCCCCTGGCAACCGCGAATTCCGGCATCCTCCAATTGCATCACCTACTCTTCGGAACAGCTCTTTGGCGCCACAACTGCCTCCGTTAGTAGCTCTCCAGCTGAATCTCCCGTCTCAGAATTTACAACTTCACTCATAATGCCGCTACCTTTATCATAGGCTTCTGTGACTAGGACCACTATTGGTGCTGGTGCCAGCACCACCAAAACACCTCCAAGCACCGTCACGGCTGGCAGTTCGTCAGCGAATGGCGCAGGGCAATTGAGCAGCTCGGGATTGTTGGCATTCTTCAGCGTGCTAATTGTATTGATATGATTTCGTTTACATCAGCTCTCGTTCAATCAAGAATTGAACTTCATATTCTCAGGCTAATGGCGGTTCCTTTTCGACTGCAGGTTTACTGGGCGTGATCTGACGCGCTCGTCACAATGACAATGCACCGACTCGGAATTCCGCAGCTCGTACGCCAGCATTACTCAATTTAGGTACATTTGGAATTTGATAAGCGCACAATTCACACGTGCAGGAGGCTTATACATATTTGCCATGCCCCTAAGTTAATTATAAGCAAGTTGAGTGGAGGACGGGTATTTCAATGGAGCGGTTGTTCTGTTGAGAGCGACGACACCTCTTTTTTGCAGCACAACATGGCTGGTCATTTATTCGCTGCTCTTCTCATTGCTGTTCACTCGTTTAGCCCCGCCATCGCTAATGACCCTCCATCCACCATCACAATTGCTCCCGAAGCAAGGCAAACGCCGTACTACGACCTCGCCAAGAGGCAGGCTTTCACTACCTATGAAACCACTTCGGCGTTGCCTCTGACCGATTACCATTACCCGTACGATGGACTCCCTCCTCAAATTAATCCCTACAGGATGCTACGTGGACCGCAGTTTGGTGTCAATCAGTGCAACTCCAGCACCGAAGGGCCTAATTCACTATGCCAGACAATAATTATGAACAATATCGTATGTTCTGATCAATTTCTTGTCATTTAAATTGAGTTTGAGTGTGATATTTTAGTCTGATTTTTGTCTCTGGGGTTCGCCTGACCCGAATGAGACGATCGCTGATACCGAGGCTAAAGTCGTGGGATACTGCACGAAGCCTGGCCATGGCACTCGTGTTCTACCTCCTGGTGTCCTGACTAGTGTTCAGGTGAGCCACTGGACTGATCTCATAGGCATATCATCTTCTATCTAAGCCCGCTACAGTTCATGACGACCTCTGCTTATATCCAAGTCACTGGCCATATCAACATGGATGCCATTAATCTTCAGGCCGATGACACCGGAGGTGAGCTTGACCCTCACGGTGATGACGGGGTACGTACCCCATAGAATCACTATTTCTGTGGCATCTGAAATGTCATTATAGCAAGGTAATCCCCTTGGTGGCGTAATTTTTTCGAATAGTATTCCTCCCACCGCAACTGATCCGAGTAACTCCGGACTAGTACAAATGGTTAGCTGGAATCTGTATGTGTCACTCGTCTGCGAAGTTGGCTATCCAGCTCATTGTTATGTGCAGGTTTGTCGGATCTGGGATATATTGCATGAAAGGCTGCTACGGGAACGTGACGTCCCCTAACCTTTGTCTGAAGTTCGTTTAGTCTGTTTCGCTTTGCCCACGCACTCGCTGATTCAATTTTATCTAAAGTACCTATGATCTTATTGGCTGCTTATACAACATGCCTGCTGATTACACTGATGGCGAATTCACCAGTTGCGAAGGTGAACTCCAGGATCCCGTCGGTATCTACACCTCCAACGGACAAAGTGAGCCCTCGAAACTTCTATGTAGTGCCGTGGTAGTTCTGAGTTTATTCACGCGCGATTAACTTACAACAGCTCTGACGTGGTCGCAACCTGCTTCGCTGGATCCATCCACAACACTTCCCTGGACACCACGAATTCCCGCCTCCTCCAATTGCGTGACTTACTCCTCCGAGGAACTCTTCGGCACCATCTCTGTTAGTAGCTCTATGACTTTCTCCCTTCTTGTTAACTCAGTCTCACCGTTTTCACGGTTAGGTTTCTACCACTGGCAGCGCTAGCACTGCCACAGAAGTTTCCTCAGGCAGCGGGACGGCAGCTGCTGGTTCACCCACGAACAGTGCTGGACGATTGGTTATCGGTTCCGGGTTGTTCGCTTTGCTCGGCGCAGTAGTTGCTTTGATTTGAAATCCGGAGTATAGCTTAAGACATTGGATGTTGATCGTACTTTAATACTTTCCGTTCTCAATCCCCGGATCTCAGGATACTTCTGGACAAATTTTAAAAACTTATGTACTGACGGCTTTACCCATCATTACATACTCATCAACTCTCCACACACACACACACACACACACCCTTTCTGTTGTTCGGGCGTTGCTTGTTCTTGTTCCTCACTCGGACAAGTATGTTTTGATTTGCTATTACTCATTTTTGATTCCATTTGACTTTTACCCGAGATCTGTTGATGCCGAATGCAGCGGATTGGCAATGATCTAATATCGACACCCGGATAATAAGTGCATCGCACAATGGCGTCAAAAATCGTTTATATCGCGGATATAAGAACATGACGGATGTTTATACACAGCCCAGTATACTATTTAAAATACAAGAAGGATAATTCCTTGAGGGTTTCAAACAAGATTATGCCCTTCAGCCTCTAGCTGTTTCGCAATCTTGAGATCGACGCAGGGTGCAAACTTGCTCTCTCTACGTATGCGAGAACCGAATTTGTGGAACAGAAACGGACTAGGCAGGAGCACAATTCCAACGCAAGCCACGACAGTCGAAGCCCAGTTGATGCCCAGCTGAATAGTTGATAAGTAACATTGACATCTCATGGAAAGCAGTGTGCACCTTGGTAAACATTTGGACCGTAAAGAGTGGAAAAGCAGCCGCTATGGCTGATCTGCACATCGTGTTGGCAGCAAGCGCAGACGCACTGTACATTCTGGATGGATAGCTAGTCAGTCACAGCTATCGGAAGATGTTTGACATTACCCACAGATACACATCAACCAAGTAGGCTGATAGTGACGCAAAGATCAAGCTAACACTGATGCCAACTAGAATCATTCCGAACGCAGGCGCAATCCAGTGGACATTTGGATACTGTCCCGTCCACCCGAACAAGAGCACTCCTATGACCAGACATGGCCCCGCAATCATAGCGCCGTAAAGCCTTTCCTCTGGAGGTGGGAAACCTTTCCATTTCTCTATGAGAGAGGCGTAACGGAATGAGAAGAAAAAGTTAATTCCGGCAGCGAGGCATGATCCTAATCCAACGGCTATAAATGCTAGTCCGTCTGGACCAAGTCCCCAACCTCGTTTGTCAATGAAAACCAATGGCACAGCTTCGAAGACTGCAATAAGACCATGTAGAGCTCAGTCAGCGAAATTAATCAGGTAAGGAGACTCACGGGCGTATAGGATGCCGTAGATGAATGAAAGATATAGAGTGACGAGAACCAAAATCGGTTCTTGATACAGCATGTAGAATGGCCTATATAATGTACGGTTTATGACGCCATAAAACGACCAGTCTTCTTTATCGTGCTCAGCGTACAGTGTAGCATTCTTCTCAGGGTCAGCCATTCGAAGTTGTCTGGCCTGTAACAAATTGATGTAAAATCAGGTATGCTGAAGAGCTGAACTCACCTTCCACTGTAAAAGGACGGGCGCATATGTCTCCGGCATGAAAAAGGTCATCAGAATCCCACAGATGGCTGTTACAATCATCATGATCCAGAATATCCCTCGCCAGCCGAGATAACTTTCTGGAACGCTGTTACCGAAGTTCAATATAACAGGTATTTTAACAAAAATATGTACGCACAAAGACCCCACAACTGGACCTAAAACGGGGCCAATGAATACGCAAACGACGAAAAAGCTTACGGCGTGCCCTCGAGCTGCCGGAGCCCATATATCTGCCATGAGAGCTGGTACGAGATATGAGCAAACGCATTCGGAACTACCTGCATAAATATAACATACCACTACAATTTGTTATGGGAGCTGCGGCAAAGACCCCGGCTATGAACCGCGTAATCAAAAGGGTCTCAACATTTTGAGCCAGGGTTTGCCCGAGAATGAAAAGAGTGCCTGAGATCATCGACACTCGGAAGATGAACCGACGGCCTAAAAGTTCAGAGCCAGGGCCCCAGATGATAGGACCTGCGGTTCAAGACCGATCAACGGGAATTCATAAAGTAAGAGAGACAGTGGCAAACCAGCGATATAACCGACGAGAAAAAGTGTCGCTGAATTCAAATGAATCAATTGAAGATTGTGGCAATTGATTGGTAACTTACTCAATAAGTTAGCGGCTTCGACAGAGATGTTAAAATCTTTGGCGATGAATGTCAACGCAGGCGTTGGAGCTGACGAGGCGAATGTTCTAGTGGTAAAGGAATAAGTAGTCAGTTGAAAACAAGTGTATGCTCAGAGACATACACATTGAGCGTCGTGATGCAGCACAGTGTGGTAAGAAACAACCTGTATTTCGTTGACCAATTCCGCGGATTATCAGGGTCATCAGGTCCATCCCATGTTACCAGATTATAATCCTTGCCATCATGCAATGGTGCTGGCTTGTCCGAAATGATTGATTCCGAGTCTTGCTCGTCATTTTTAGTAACAGCTTTACGATCTAATCCTGTCCAAGGGGATCGTGGTGCTGTGGATGACAGACCATTGCGACCTTCCGCAGAGCGTGCGGACATAATTACGAAGTGTCGTGCCTACTGTAGATCCTAGAGCTTTAAAGCTTGTGCTCTTCTGGAAGCGAGAACCGGGAATGAGGGCATCATTGTGTTAGATGATCTAAACAGGTGACATTAAAATTTCGGCAGCTCCGAAGTTACCAGTATTTTCAATACATAGTCATATAGCAGCGTCCATATTATTGTGTTTCGTCTGTTGAGATATTCTGGGATGTCAGTGCGTGTGAGTCTCCGGTATTCCACAAACACGTACAAACACAACAGTAATTGTCCTCGTCTCTTGCTTTTGTTCGATGTCTTAAGCTGGAATGTTCACGGTCTGTAATAGTCAGTTAAATCCGACACGTTACCCTAAGTCCATGATGGACGAACCACGAGGGTTAGCGTTGCTGTCTTACCTGGTACAATAGCAGACAATAACGTTGCCATGTGCCTATTATTATCATCATGAGTCGGCCATCATCTCTACCAAATGACTTATGTCATTAGGATGCATCATCGAATCCCGGGCAGTCAAATGGAAGAGAGAGAAATGAGAGAGAACAAGAATACCGGGTTGATATCCAGTGTTACCGGTACAATCAGGCGCTTCAACGAGACCTGAACCTTAAATATTTTGACAGGATCAAATAATCACTTGAGCCTACTTATCAAGATCGCTTGTCGCGCTCGATACTCTCTGATTTCAGCGACGATGTTTTTGAGGGCCCTCCGTTGGATAGACTTTGGCATGCCAAGCGTTGATGTCAATGGTATGAAGACAGTTGATTGCGCAGTGAACGCCGCCGTATTTGGGCAATCTTCGGCATCTGTCACCCGTTTTAGGCGACTTGTGCCAATTTTCTGTTGTAGTCTGCTGTTGGGGGACAACATTGACGATAGTTAGAGCGTATGCCGTTCTTTGGAGTTCCGTTGTGCCCGGGTGGTTTTGCATCACGGCCTGTCCTGATTGATAAAGAACTGTATGCATGACTAAAGTGACCGGGCGGCCGCGTCAGGCGCTACAGGTGTAGATAACCGATTTGCAAGGATATATCTGATGACACCGGAAGAGCCAACGGGACAGCTATTCGAGAGTCGCCGACGTACGGTATGGCGAATTGTCACGGTGGAGGTGTTGGCGCCACACTAGCAACCCAAAGTGGCCAATCAAATCAAATGAACGGATTTGGAGCTCGTCGTCGTCTGTAATTGCCAACAGCTCCTTGTCTTGCTTGTTACATCGTCTTGTATTGCCTCAGTTTGCGGCGGACTCAACCTAGGCTGGCCCAGTAGTGTAGCAGACTCCCATCTGGGCGGGATTTCAGGTTCCGGACTACTCGTTGTCAATCCCAGGGTGATCTATTGATACCCTTTCTGGCGCACCTCGCTGTGTCTCAGCTTCTATGGCCTTCAACCAGGTCACTGCGGCGTCTCTGACGCCATCACGTCCAGCACCGCAGGCCCCTCAACGGCGAGGGACAGACATCCCGGGCCCAACGATGTACACCACTAATAACGCTTTGGCTTCTTCTGGTTATAACGCTTCGTTCTCACTCACTCCATCTTCACCTTCTGGCTCGTCTTATGCTTCATCATACTCTGGGATTGGCGCCTCGCCAAATCGCAATTCTGAAGCTGTCTTTAATTCCCAAGTTGTCAGGAATGGGATGGTCAGCATCAAGGAGGATGGGTTTGCCAGCTGGCTCTGGAGGCCTAAATGGTTGGTGCTGAAAGAGCAGACCTTGTCGATCCATAAAACCGAGGTGAGTACACTGTTTATTTCGCATGGACCCTGTCCGTCTCCGCTTGCAATCAGTGGCATCGGAGAACATGGGCGTTGCACAGCCTTTGGAGATATTAGACATGGGCCTTGCTCGGCTGCAATCACAGAAACCATGATGGCATCCGCAACCGAAAATTTCTGACGTACGAAATGCTAACTTGTCACCTTGTAGACCGCACCGCAACAAAGTGTCATCTACCTTCGTGACATAGCAAACATTGAGCGAACGGATCTTAAGCCTTACTGTCTTCTCCTTGAAACGAAAGACAAGCGGTATTACCTTGCGCTCAAGAACGACGAAGAGCTATATGGATGGCAGGATGACGTCTATTCGCGAAGTCCCCTCATGGGCGTTAGCAACCCCACGAACTTTGTACACAAAGTACATGTCGGCTTTGACGCTGTCTCGGGTGCTTTCACTGTGAGTTTCGCTGCTCTAATTTTTGCACATTTTTATAATGATGTGTATAGGGTATGCCTGAGCAATGGAGCAAGCTTCTCACCAAATCTGCGATCACCCGGGAAGACTATGCGAAGGACCCACAAGCCGTCCTTGAAGTGTTGGAATTTTATACCGACCACCAAAAGCGACAACTCGAGCAAACAGACGCTTCATCTGTTTCTAGGTCAGGTTCGACAGGGACGGTTTCATCAGGGACAGGCTCGACCCTCTCCCCTTATTCGGCAGAATCTACTGGGCCCCCTGCGCGATTCAACGCAGGCACCGGTCTTGCTGGTTCCGGTATAGGCAAAATCAGCTCTCCCCTCGGCGATACCCGTCCGCCAATAATGAGACAGGACAGTGCTCCACCTAGCCTCAGCCAAGATCACCAAAACGGCTATTCTAACACTGCACTCGCTGCTGCTCGTGCCGCAGAGCTTGTCAACGGCTCACATGTTCAGCATTCAGGCGCACGTCCGATTGTCAACAATGGTCTTTCGCAGGGTCCCCGTCCAGCACCACGTCCTCTCCTCACTGCACAGCGCCCTGCACCAGCTCCGCCAGCTGCATCTCAATCAGGATTAATCAAACCACCTCTACCCGACCACACACCATCATCATCAGATCTGAAACTCAGAGCGAAGGCACAGGGACCTCCCGCCGATCCGGGGAAACAGGCCGCGAGTGACAAGGTTCTGCCCCAACGTAAGGAGTCGTTGGCGTCCAAGCCAAAGACGGAAGAACAGCGAGAGAGAGAACGGGACCAGCAGGATTCGCCACCCCAACGGCCACAAATGCCGCCTTCGAAATCATCCCCGGCGACCACCCAGCCAGCTTCGCAACCCGCTCCTGGCCCTGCTGGTGCTACTGTTGGACCTCCGCCTGTGAAGCCCTTACAACCAGCAAAAAAGTTTCCTCAGAACGATGGGCCAAAAGTTACTATTCAAGTTCCGGAGAAGGAGCCGGGTAGCGTGGCTGCTGCTGCCGCCGCATTGGAGAAGCCGAAGGAGAAGGAGAAGAGAATCAGCACAATGACAGAGGTGCAAATTATGGAGAAGTTGCGAAATGTGGTTTGTGACGATGACCCCAAGCTGTTATATAGCAAGATCAAAAAAGTTGGACAAGGGTACGCAAACTCGGTTCTCATGCTAATCCAACGAGTTGATGATCTCCCATAGTGCATCCGGACATGTATACGTGGCCAAGACCCTTACAACTGGCAAGAAGGTTGCTATTAAGGAGATGGATCTTGCGCACCAACCCAGGAAGGAGCTCATTGTCAACGAGATTCTAGTAATGAAAGAATCGCAACACCCGAACATCGTCAACTTCCTCGAGTCATATCTCGTGAAGAACAACGAGTTGTGGGTGGTCATGGAGTACATGGAGGGAGGTGCTCTGACGGATATTATCGAGAATAATACTCTCGAGGAAGACCAGATCTCCAGTATCAGTTTGGAGGTTCGTCTTTGGTGGCCGTTCTGTCTACGTATTCCAATTGACTTTGCTACAGACGTGCAAAGGCTTGGGTCATCTGCATAGCCAGTCCATTATTCATCGGGATATCAAATCAGATAATGTCCTATTAGACTCTCAAGGTCGTGTAAAAATCAGTATGGCGTTCGTCTTCTCTGTTTATTTACGTTATACTGACTCGTTCGTAGCCGATTTCGGTTTTTGTGCAAAGCTCACAGACCAGAAATCCAAACGTGCGACGATGGTCGGTACTCCATATTGGATGGCGCCGGAAGTTGTCAAGCAGAAGGAATATGGCGCAAAGGTTGACATATGGTCACTTGGCATCATGGCGATCGAAATGATCGAGAACGAGCCACCCTACCTTGATGAAGAACCTTTGAAAGCACTGTATTTGATCGCGACAAACGGTACGCCCACACTGAAGAAACCGGAGGCTCTCAGTCGCGAGTTGAAGAGCTTCTTGAGCGTGTGTTTGTGCGTGGATGTCAGAAGTAGAGCCACCGCAAATGAACTACTTGAAGTATGTGTTTGTTGCAAAGTCGTGCTGTCGTCATATTGATGTGTTATTCTCTAGCACGAGTTCTTGAAGAAGGCGTGCGCATTGTCGGGCTTGGCCCCACTTCTGCGCTTCAAGACGAAGACGTCATGAGTACTGGATCTGATTTTGTATCAATCTCATCCATCTCGGCGCACGACATATATTCGTGGCTCCTTGGTGTCTCTGCTGTTTAATGTCGTCATATTCATTTTATTCACTCCGTCTCTCCTTTCTTTTTATTTTCGCGATAATCTGTATGACCCCTCTTAACCTCCAGTCCACTTTTTCCATTCCTTCTGTAGTTTTCATCGGAAATGGCGGTAATGTATGTTCGCTGCAATTTGTTAGATGCTTCGTTTTCGGGCGGCCTCGAGTTCTCGGAATGGCCACTGATATGGATGGGTATGCACTGATACAGTGTTAGTGTGCCTTGGCGGAATGTACATATATCACACTCTCATTGTACAGTCATCCTTCTAATTAGAGTGACTTTCACAAACGGGAAAGAATGGAAGCCGACATATTAATCATTGAAGCCAGGCACATAGACGAGACATACGACAAGAGCGGCATAGTGTTAGTAAGAGAGTATCGAGATCCAATAGCTCGGAAACATGCATATAACCTACCCATCAGAAACGACCACTCCCCAGAACGCGGAAGAGCGCTCCGGCCTCCTCAAAATGAGAGTTGCGAAGGGTGAAATGGCGCATCTCAGTGGAATCTGCATCAGAGGCCGGGTCCATTAGGGACATCTTTAGAAGCGAGGTGTAGAACCGACAGAGCTGGTCGGTAGTTGGTTAGCATGTTAAGGGTGATCGTAATTGAGATACCAACATGTTGAACCCCCTTGGCATAGCGGTCGTCGCTAACCAGGCCTTCTCTCTCCTTTCGCTCGGCATTATCCAACCAATTGATACTTTCGTGGATGAAGCGACCCAAGACTTCAACACGAATAAGATCAGCAACCGTCGTTTTGCCTCCGGTAGTCAAGTCTCTGATTTCCGTAGGGTCACGGAGGAGGCGCCCTAAGAGATCAAACGAAGACAGGATTGGTGGCATGTGCTTCAAGACATCAAGGTATGCTGAAAGGCCGACTGAGTTGAGCTTGGACGATGGTTGCGTGAGAAGAGCGACGACGATGGGATATGCAAGCGTAGCGTTATTCGAGATCAGTGGTGATAGGTCCAAGGATGTTATCATAGGCGGTGAGATCAACTGAGGAATGGCTGGGGATAGTAGCTGTGGCCACAACATGTTAGTATAAAATCATTCAGTTAAAATAGCAGACCCACGCGTTGTTCAGACAGAGTGAGCACCCGCTCCCGGGCAGCCAGAAGAAGAGACATGGCTTGTGCAATGCTCTCATTTGTCTTGTCGTCTTCAGCGCTGACTTTAGTTTCTTGAGCGAGGTGAGACGCTGGAGACGAACTGATTTCGCCTGCAGGGACAACAGTGACAATGCGCCGTAAGCCTTCTCGCTGCTTCGAGCTGGGAGTGTGCGAAGCCGTATCATCTCTGAGAGTGTCTTGAATAACTTATTCCCGGCGAAAAGTTCATTTTGCTTACGTGTCGTAAATATTAGGTTCGGTTGTATATGTTTCTTCGTCCAGCGTCAAATTAATTGCTCTAAGTTTGGGCGGCAACGGCGAACGTGCCAAAGTGCTAGGAGAATAAGGACCAATCTGTGTGACATGAGAGGCGATTTTATGATGTAAAAGTCAGGGCAGAAACCCACATCGTTACCGTCGCCTTTCAAAATTTTCCAAAGAACCCACACCAACTGTTCGTTGTCACTAGTAGAGCTTCCATCGCTTGCCACTCTGACGGCCAGGTCTCTTTCTTTGACGAATGTAGCGAATAAAACGGACTTGAACGGATTGATGGCGATCGGATGAGGTGCATATAACGAATACAGAATAAATGAGACAAGAATTCGTTGCGCAAGCTAACGGAAGTTGGCGATCGGACTAAGGTGAGTCACGATGATCAGCATACAGTTTGGGAAACTCCACTGACTTCACTGGAAGTGCTCAGAAGCGGCAACAACGCGTCTAAAGCCAGCTGAAATCGCGAAGTAGGTTGTACAAGTTGAGAAAAAGCCTGGGCCGCCGTAGAACAGGGTAAGGCGTAAGCTCGTGATAGCAAATGGCCGACTGATGCACGTAAGGGGTCTCCCGACGTCAGGTGAGCTGGCAGGGAAGGACCCAAGAACGCTGCCGACTGCATTGACGGATTGGAAATCATACGAGCCTGCCGACGACTAAATGGCTCTTAACGCCGTATGCAACGATGTCGGCGACAATGTCGTCGTCGTCGTCGTCGTAAGTAAGCGCCGAGCCTTGCTAAAGCTTCATCGGACTTTTTACCCCATCTTCGAGCACCGCCACTGGCGCCACACGCTTCCAACACTTTTCTGCCAGTGAGTAACAGGTCCAGAGTGCCAAATAAGCGTTTTGGGGTTCATTAATAAGTTGTTTTTTTACCAACATCTACAAGCCCGACTTGTTTCCACTATGCAGGCCTAGCCAGAGAGAAGTCTACGGATATTGGCAGGCTTGCTTTAGCACATGGCTTCTTCTGAGGCTTGCTATTTATGTGTTAGTAGCACATGACAATCCATTTCATCAAAGTCGGTTATATTGAGTGCCCGAGCAAGTACGAAGAAAGTACAACATGTTTATGTTAGTATTACAAATCGTGACAAGACAACAACTACGAAACGTCTACAAAAAAGTGTGATTGGTTGCTCATTCTGTCGCTCTAAGTGCATTCTTGGTGTGGATCACTGGGCATTTGCAAAGTTCCAAAGAATTTTCGACACTTCCGTAGGGTCTAGTTTCCACCGTGAGTCCGTCCCCTTGTTACTTGTGGAGCAGGTCTCCGCATGGTCGAGGTCATTCAGACGGCGTAGCAGTTTTTCGTCACTGCCCACCGCAAGTACAAAGCCGACATCATCACTCATGTGATCGTCAGCAGCGTCATGAGACATCCAAGCTGCTTGACCAGCCAAGGGCGAATGCGCAGGTCCACCCGGGTGAAGAACAGCACCAACCGCGGTGGAGCGGGAGATATTGTTGGGAAGGACAAGGAAACTGTTATTGCCTGGGATGATCCGAAGACCGTAACGTTCCCCAAGACTAACCATTCAAAACGGTCAATATTTGTGATAGACCAAATGAAAACACGGGCTCACCTGTCATGAATGTGGTTTTGGGCTTCTGCAGCTTGACGGCGAGCCCATTGACGGTCTGGACAAGAGTCATCGGGTGCTCCTGTCCAGAATCGCCAAACAACCGAGGCGCCCCTCTCTTCAACCCACGAGCCAGGAGTACGTTCCGAAAACTATTGTTTAAAATGTCAGACTACAGTGCGACTGAAGGATGTAAAAGACGACATACGTAGTTCAAAATCTCAACACAAGCCGCCTTCCACGTCAAGTTAAAATTGGCAACCATGTTGACCCATCGTGAGCTTTCCTTGCGGGTAGAACGCGTTTTAATGAAACATCCATTCTCCGCCCTGAAGAAATGACCATTGTCAGGACATGGATAATTACAGCCTAGACGGATTACTCACACAATACCAATCTCCGGCGCCTTTTCGGCAACTATCTCCATCACGCCACTTACCGGCAAACCACTCAACAACCATACTTCGTTCCTCCCATCTTCGGCCAGCTTATTTAATAACTCAATGGCTGCTTTCTCTGGTACAAATGGGCTGAGGAGGCTTGCACGCGAGTTGTTTCGTTGCCAAAGCGTGCCCTCAAATTCGATCAGTAACAAACGTCGCTGAGAGTGTTTGTATCGCGGAAGGAGACGCGCGAGGTCCAGCTTGGCAACGGCTGACAAGTCTGGTTGTAAATGTTCACTATTTGCGCGAATACAACGTGTCAGGAAGGAGATGACGAAGGCTTGAGCCGTTTGAGTCACGACGTGATTGTGTAAGTCCTGGTCGAAGAGCAGTCAGTATGGTGGTAAGTAGATAGTTGCAACCATGAACTTACCTCCCAACGCGAAAGAGCCTCTTCATCACCCATCGTCAATGCCTGATGTATAGCTTTGGCGGTGCCGCGAGTGTCCCAAGGGTTAATGGCTATGCATGACCTAAACCCACTGTAGCTATAAGAGCCGGTGAACTGCAATTCGATCAGCAGGTCGCCAGCATTTCCGAACGTGTCTTCGAAGACCTACCTCGCTCAGAATGAGAGGACGATGACGACCCTCCTGACACTCCACGAACTCGTGGGTCCTACAAAATTCGTTGGATGATCTTCGCAAAAACCTGAACACCTCACGAAAAACCGTACCTAAGCGCCATCCCTTCTCGTAAACTCGTCACCAAAAATGCGTCCGCAACGCTCAGCAACGCCAGATACTGACTGAAAGTCAAATCCTGTGTGTGCAGGAAGACGACGGGCTGGTATGTCAAAGTCGAGAAGCGGGAATTGATATGCGAGACAATGTCTGCAACCCCCCCTGCCAGCTCATTGGACTCAGTTGTTTGAAGGGCAACTTGAATCAGGACCACCTATAATAGGCGAAACGATCATAGGCATGACGTCGATGCAAGAGCAAGAAATTGCAAACTTTCTGCTGAAACTCTGGATATTTGTCAAGGAATATTTCAAACGCTTGAATCTTTTGTCTGACACCCTGGGGAGAAATATCATACATTAGTGTCAAAGTAAGGACTTACCTGGACTTACCTGGATCTCGTCTAGTTTGTCCCTTCCCACGACGATCTTCATGCCAGCGTACCGTTGCTTCAGCAGTTGAACCCAGTCAGCTACTTGCGGCTCTTGCCTTCGAGAATGTACTTCAGTACTGGCCACACAGTGAACTTCGTAAGTTTCATTAAACTCACTTCTTCTCTCTCAGAGCCCCGACGTCAATACCCATAGGAAAAACGCCAACATCCACGAAACGGTCGCCTTCAAGTTGAATACCTTTCGGCAACGCCTCTAATGCCAATATTCTAGATACTGTTTGCCTGAAATGCCGAGCAAAACTAGCTGTTTGAAAGCCAACAAGGTCGGCAGCGAGGAGGCCGCGTAGGAGAGATTCACGGACGCTGAGACAGCGGAAAATCTCAGAAGAAGGGAAAGCAACATGCATAAAGAACCCGATCGGGACATGGGGGGCGAACTTGGGAGATGCTCGGAGGAGGGAGGGAAGTAGCATTAAATGGTAGTCGTTTACCCAGACTGCGAGTAAATATGTCAGACACAGTCTGACATTATGACTGAGACGTACTGATATCGCCTTCTTGATAATTGGCAATGATGACATCTGCAAATCGTTGGTTCACCGCAACATATTGTTTGAATGACGCTGATTCGTAGAAAAGCTTGGTCTTGGGGGCATCTGGAATGGCATAATGCAGACACGGCCAGAGCACCTATGTGTGTATGAATATAACGCAACAGAAAATACGGTCTAGCCGTACCTGGTGACAGAACTCATCATAACAGCTCTCAAATTCGGCATCAGGGATCCAGACGGGCTGACTATCGCATTTCTCCATCATCCTTTTATCGATATCCTTCCTCAGCCCTTCTCCGAGCATATCCGTGTTGGTTCCTAGAGTTCCAATCCACAGCTTCTTCTTCAACCTCTCATTTACGCTCGCAACAGCATTCTTCAGGCCGCCATTACAACGTTGGTTAGATTCAAGATGCCATGGTTGGAAGAATATGTTGCCCGCCGCCCCGGAATCGGAATCCTGACGGCGGGTCTGGGAGCGGGATGAGTTCTTGCGTTTAAGGCGCGGCGTTTGGGGGGGATATTCTGAATTTGTCCCAAGTCCAGTTGGGCGAAGTTCGGGTCGCGCGCGAGTCTGGGCATAGTCATCGGTTGCAGGGGTCATAATGCGTGGTCTTGCAATACCTGCGAAAGGGTTGGTACTCTCTGGGCCAGGGGTCGCTGCAGGGGACACGACTCTGGACTATGCATACAATTGCATTAGATTGAATGTGATGGTGCATACCAAATAACCAAATATCACCTTGTCTTTCAGATCCTCAACTATACTTTTCAAAGGCGCGGACAGACTGGACATGCGGGAATGTGAGGGACGATACCCCTGTGCAATCTCGTTGACGACTGGGAATGCATTAGACGGGTCTTTGGCGTTGTGATCGGGGGTTGGGGGAACGGAGTCGCCCAGTACAGCCGTCGACGGCAAGAAGAGTGAAGCAATCACTATTCTATGATTGCGAAAGGAACTCATCGTGGTTTGACAAGGAGAGCCCTGCAAATAACTACTTGGCTGGACTTTTGTCGGTCATCATTATATCACACCAACATCATAGCGCGGAATAGATTGTCCGTTCCCCGTGGCGGCTTACCGGATCTTCCTGTGTCAGAGACCGAATGTGTTCGTAGTTGCCTAGATGCGACTTGACATCAGGATCTTTCAGAACCTTTCTCGATATGTTGTTGTTCGGAGAATTATCCGATAAACTTTCTAGCACGGCCGTACATACAAAAATGAAAGCCCAATGAAAACCCGATAAAAATAGGCATGATCATCGATTATGAGCAGGCACAAACTGTATTTCAGTGGAAATGGTTCCATGCCGTCATAGGCACTTTCAGCCTTTAACAAGCTTAAGAAGTATCGGATGATCTCGGTAGCTGCTTCAGCGCAATCACCCGATGTCGGCATCCAACGACGCATGGTAAGATTTAGATATTAGGCAGAAATTACAGACTCAGTCTCTTTAAAATAATTGATGCCTGGTGCCGAGACGAAGCATTTGCAACATCACGGCGACGTCGAAAGAGATTTTAGCCAGAGGGACCATTTGCCGTCGGGGGCAACAGGATCAAGTCATGAAGGGCCGAATGCCTCCGAAAAATGTTCCAATCGCACTACATGCAGAGGTAGTTTGTGCCGAGCAAGCACATAGAATTGCTTACCTGGATACACCATCGAGATCGACGCAAATGGTTATATCCAGTGTTGTAGTTGTGATGGTATTGGTCAAACCGCATCTAAACCGGACGTTCTTGTGGAACGCGCACGTCCGTCGGTTTGTCCTCGGTACTGTAAGGGTGATGCAGGCGTATTTAAATGATTGTATTTCGGAGTTGTTACGGGCTACTTATTGCATAGAGGGTGCCTACGGATGAGAAGTACAATCCTTGAGAAAATATAGAATTGGCACACCTGAACAAACATCAGTAGCTCGTCTGCGTCAGAGTAGAGCTAACTTTGACCGTTGACGACAAGAGCGGATGTTCAGCGTTCATGGCGGGTGGTTACAAACGTTAGTCATTATTAACACAGATGCGAATCGTTGCACGAACGAGTACAAAAGTGACACCAACACTCCCGAGTGCGCAGCCATAGCGTTACAAGACCGAATGAATATATATATATATATCAACTATTGACCACCATTTTCGGACTGCAATGAAGCCAGGAATGAAAGGAGTCCTTTGAAGCTTGTTGACAGAAATGAAGGGCAAAAAAGGTACGATGCCACACAAGAGCGACGATTCCAAAGATTGTATGCAGTGTTGAACTGAGAGCGGGACATGGTATACACTAGTAAAAGGCGAGTGTATATGATTATATTGCCCCACTCTCCACTGCTAAACAGAGGAAGCGAAGCAATTGTAGGGTGAGAAGAGGTTTAGTATTTTGTTCTGTTCGCGGGTGAGTTAAAGTCTCAACAATGATGCACATGACTTCGAAATCCTGCACATGCACCCTCATGTGAGGTTGCCCGGTGGGCCGTGTGTGGTTTGACGATTTTGGGGTATCAAATTTCCCTGCGCACTGTCATCTGGCGGTACAGTATTACTCCGCGAATGGAAGAGTCGACACCGTGGTTTTTATGTAAGTTTGCATCCGACCCTCTTCCAATCATTTGTAGCCGCGATTGAAATGATCGACTGCAACATGCCCTATGCTCCGTTTCGAACAGAACAGGTGTAGGTCGTCTTCTTTGTACGTTGCAAGAAGGCGCTGGAATTCGTTACGAAGATGAGGTCACAGGAAAGGTGAGGTATGACCCTTTCCCCGTGAATTGAGATCAAAAGCTACATTTTGATCTGCTCTTTGATACGCAGGAAATGTTTAATGTTTGGTGACAACGTATGGCAATAAAATTGGCGTGGAAATCTCCACCTTTCATGCTAGCCACATCTTTGAGCCAGCGATTATAGTGTTCTTGTAAGAGGTCTCCTTCGATGCATTTTCCGTAATGATAACAAGCATGTTTTGAGGGATACAGGTTTTTTGACGCCTCATACTTGAATAAACGGTACATGTCCAGCATCAATTTAAAGTACCCGTAAACGCAAATATTTATATCTATGGTGGAGGTGAGTTCTGTGTCAAGATAAGTTGACGTGAAATAATAGCAGCTTACCTTCGAGATTCGGTAAAGACGGCTAACATCTCCCTCTGGTACAGCATATGCCGTCTCGGTCCACCAGCCACGATCTTGTAAAAAGAGGGCCTCATTCGTAATCTACGCGTCGATCACATGTCGTTGCAATTCATGGGCAACAAAGGCAGCAACAGCATACGTTCTGGGGTACGCAAATTAATATCCTAGTTTCGGCTGCCACCATAAATGCAAATGCAAACCCTGCAGAAGTATCCTAATGGGTTTGATGCCTCGCACTGCGGAGTAACGGTCACGAGCTTAGGATTTATACAGAACGCAAGGGTGAGCAAATATTCCTTACCGCACAGGTGCAGCTAGGCTCATTTTCATCATCATCCTTGGCGTTATACGGAGAAGTGCCTACAACGGTCAAGTGACGATAAGAGCGCTAGTTGTTTCGCACAATCCCTTTGTCATGCTAAGTGCTGTTGAGTTACTTACTTTCAGACGCCAGGGCTATCATCAACATATTCAATCAATATATACTATTTACCGTGTCCCAAACCAAACCCATGCTCACTCATCGGGACAGCTTCTGAAGGCTGACTTGCTGTAGCGGCGTTTTTCGAAGGACTGTCCATTGAAGGGTAGGAATTGATATAACAAACAAGAACGAGAACGAGGCTGCCAGTTGAATGTAAGATGAAATAATGCGCAAGATTGTGATTACAGTTGCATGCGTCCTGCAGGCGGCTGCACACAAAACACGAGGACAGGCGACCGCTGGCCGACACAAAAGCCGTCTTATCTCCAAGTAGGAACTTCTGTTCCAACATACACGTGCAAGGCTTATCTTCGTCATGATACGATTCAGTATTCCTATTCGACAATCCGTAGTACTCATCGTATGGATCTGGCTTATCCCCCTGTGGGTGAAAACAGAAACCATTTCATCACGGGGATCGAAGGAATACATGCGTAAAACCAGTCAGCGTCTTGTTTACAGCTTTACTTGGCCTTTCATATCTGTAAAACGCGTTAATCGGGACGAGTACACAAAGAGCGAAGAATCGTTCAGGGAGCAGCGGTATCCTACGGTATGATATTTTCTTCCAATGTTTTAGAATGTGAACTGCAAGCTAGTCACCCACTACCGGCATAGAAACCTCTCGAACGCACTCGACTTTGGGAAGGATTCCCTGGTTTCGGTTGGGTTGACATCTTGACCAAGTAAGGTTTCAAGCTCGTCGAAATTTGTTTGAAGGGTCTGACTCCAAATTCAGCGCTAGAGTCGTCAGATTGCAAAAATTAAGCCAGAAGGAGGCAGTCCTTGACGAGGCGCAGAATACCCTCATCGGAAGTGAGAGCCATATCCAAATCGTAGAAGATGATTGATCGCTCACATACCTAGGCCAGCAAACACTGAATATCACCGTTCGTATGCGAACCGCAATCTCCCCACATCAATGCCAATGCTCGTTATTTTCAGCTTACTTTATTTGCAAGTGTCGAAACCGGAGCACTTTCTATTCCCGGCATCGAGACGGCCCACTGGCTGACTAGGGCTTTCTGGATGGGGGGAACAATGATTGCCGTATGTGGAATTCTCACAGGAGCAATGTTACCCGGTGCCTGCTACATATTTTTTGGCGAAAACGAAGACGAAAGTTGCACGGCAAGTAAACGGCGGCTCACCCTGAACACTAACGCCGCCCTGTTCCACCAAATTGATACATTATTCTCATTGCCTACTTTGGTACGATTTTCTTCTTCTCTCAAGCTGACGATATCCTGACGTCCTTGAGAGGTAATTACGTGGTCCGGCGCCCTTTTCATCGCTGGTGTTATCACATTTGCTGTGACTGCCACATTTGAGGCGAGCAGTACTCGAGCACACCCAAGAGCACCTTTCGCGATCATCTCGCTTGGTCCTGGTGTTATCTACTTGGCCTCTTTTTGGTATTTGTTCGTTTCGTGTTCTATCCAGCACCGTCGATTCCGACGTCACTGTATTTCCGAATGTTAAAGGCTGCGGTAAACTTTAAATATTCAGAATTTCGTAGATTTGGCGGATTATGTTGTAGCTTCATTGATACTTGTACTGTACTCGAGACCAGTATCGAAGTGTTTTGTTACTTTGTCGGTAAAAACATATGCGGGTTAAATACTTGGCACTGCCACGTTCGCTTGCCCGTCTGATGATCCACGCGACATGGTGTACTATAAGTGCTGTAAACACGACCTGAACATGCGGACACATTTGAGTATCATTCTCTGCTATCTATTGAGCCCTCCACTAGCATTGAGTCCACTAGCATTGAGCAACAGTTGGCAATGCCTTCGCTCCGCCGATTGTTTCATCCCTCAGGCTCCTCGCCATCCGTCGGCGATGACCTGGCCGATTTGGAGGAATCCTTCCGCAACTCATTTGCTCTGGTCCCTTCGGCTCTAACACCCTCTCGCGCACCATCTAATTCGCTCATTGCAACAACAAGAGCACTATTCTTCAATAGGCCAGTACGCCTTGACTTCACCTCTGGTCTGGAAAAAGGGCCAATAAGCGACTGGTACAAAGAGCAGGGAGCCAAAGGTTCCACCACGATCAAAAAGATCCAGCTCCGAAAGAACTACCAACACCCGTATTACCACGAATATATTATCATATCCACTAGAAGTGGTCACACATACCGCGTAGACCGAAGACCAGACCCAGACGCCCCTTTCGACACAATAATGAAGATAGGATGCATAGCATATGACACGATCCAAGAGGTGGAGTCTACTTCATTGAAGGAGTTGGATAGCACATCCAGTTGTGTTGTCGAATTACACTGGCAAGGCAAAGAAACCATTGATCTGTTATTCGTCCTTTCCATCTGTTTCGCAATCCACATTGACAAATTGGCGGATCGGTACACTCTACAACGCTACAACTGCTATTTCCTCTCATGGGCGATCATCGGAATTACCATGCGAAAAAGTGCGGTTCGTGGAGCAGTGTTTGATATGAGGGGGAGGGTGCTGGATCGGGCGTGGGCGCGAGCGCGGGCGCGGGCGCTGGAGCTGGAGCTGGAGCGGGTGCTGGAGCGGGAGCTGGTGGCGGAGAGAGTGCAAGAGCTGGAGAGGATGCGGCAACTGAAGAGGATGCGACAACTGGAGAGGGTGCTGGAGCTGGAGCTGGAGCTGGAGCGAGAGCGAGAGCGGGAGCGGGAGCGGGAGCGGGAGCGGGTATTGGAGCGGGTGCAGGAGCTGGCGCTGGAACGTTGGAAGCGGGTGCGGGAGCGGGAGCGGGAGCGGATGCTGGAGAGGACGCTGGAGAGGAAGAGGGCTCTGGAGAGGGTGTGGGCGTTGGAGATGGAGCGGGTGTGGTTGCTAGACCTAGACCTAGTGCAAGTGCGAGTCCAGGAGCAGGTGCAGGATCAGGTGCGTGAGCTGGTGCACGAGCTGGCGGGGGCAGTGGCAGTGGCGTGGGGTCTGATGGCGCCGGCGCGGGGGCTGGCGTGGGAGTGGGGACAGGAGTGGGCCCGTGGCTTAGGACAGATACCCCTGGTGCTGGGACCGATGAAAAATTTTCCATTAGCGCAGACTGTTTCATCCAGGCAAGTGCATTTCGTGATATTGCTGCTCTAGGGTCTGATATATTCTAATATAGCTCGGAGGGCTTGAGGGAAAGTTACATCACCGTTATCAGATATACGATGGAAGATGCAACAGAAGACCAGTATCAAACAGCATCACACCTTGCTTCATTTCCTGCTTCATTTTCTGTAATATTAAACGATGATGTGAGTTGTGACTAGATTGAATTTTGAAAGCTTCCTGACGGCATTCTCTGTAGCCGGGTCCCGTTCAGTCAGGGACCCTTCATCGCAATATTCTCAAGCCCGCAGAACTGGAACGGCATATAGTGGAAGTCATTGAGAGGCATGCAACGAGGGTTGCTCGTTGGGGTCTAGGATCGGCCACCGAAGTGAAGTCGGATATTCTAGCTGGAATATGGCGTACTTGGCAAGCCGTGTCGCAATTATCCATGGATGTTTCGTAGGTGTTGCTGCTGTTGTTCTCGCCGACTCTATTTATCGAGGAGTGGATTCGATTCATCAATTGTGTAAAACTGCCGACTCACCGACTGATTCCTCCCGTCCACCAAGCCACGAAGTTTGTTTGCAAACTGATCGTATCACAATGAATCACAACCGTCTTAGCTTTCGTGTTAGGGAAGCAAGAGGTCTGTTTTACAGGTCGTTATTCGCTTGTCTCTGTTTCTATTATCAACAGTGAGTTCTTTCATTCCTCCGAGGACGAGCTGATTTATGGTGCACTTACAGGACCTTGAGTTGATCGGATACTTTGACTGGCGGACAGTTCTTCGCTGCGTTGACGTTGGTTATACATGTTGATGGACGGGGCAGCATCGATCGGGGGCTTGCTCTTGCGCAAGGTATGTTTTGTAGGATATTCGACTGCGGGAGCCCGTCGTTTTGCCTTGATGTTTGATGCCTAGTCTGTTTTGTCTGTAATACTGATTACATCTTCATCACAGCCCACCCGAACATAAATCCCCACCTAAACTGCCCCCGCCAACTCCCGCCCTTCCCGCTCCTAACCACAGAAACCCCACGCCGACCGCATCCCATCAAAGGACCGGCTCATCATCCTTCCGATGCACATCCTCCTCAGGACCCGGCAGGCTATCTTCTACATCCGTATCACATTTATGGTCTTACCTATCACCTGGAACCTCCACGCGAGTTTTGCCAAAAACCTCGGCGATGTTGTGGGAGAGAGAGTTCACGAAAGGCTGGTGGGCCAAGAGATGGAAGGAGGTGAGTAATCTGCGCTCGCGCTCAGATAGTTGTCATGGAAGGCAGTCCTAGTGCATGACTTGCTGCATACACGAGCTTACGGCCACTTGTTCGGAACATAATCATCACCATTCATTCCGCAAATAACTTGGAACTTTTAAAAGATTGGCAGATGCGTCTTGAATTGCCTAAGTTATAGCGGAACGCCTCGCGCCTTGATGGGTGTATACACAAATCAGTTCAACTCGATCAACTTGAGCACTCTGGTTGGAGAGTATGGCGGACACGAAGCGATCATTGATTTCAAGATGTTTCTTAGCTATGCCGTAATTTCTGGACAGGTTGAGATTCTGGGACGCTCTCGTTAGCTTGGGGATTGGTTGTTTGTGAGTTTGATATTGATAATTAAGTCGTCCAGGAGGCTGCTTAGATAGCTGTCGAAAATGATTGACCTTTTTCTTGAGTTTTCTGCATTTCAAACAGGCATCTCCATTGTCCGAACTACTAGGCACTGTGATGCGTCACGCGGATGGCAAATCCCACAATTTCGTCACCACGGTAATTAGCAGTACAGGAATGTGTATCCCAGCGAACTATATTTGCGGCCATGTCGAGTCCAGGGGTAGTTTCTGAAGACAGCCAGCGGATCTTCAAGGTACCAGATCAAAGGGACACCGGGACAGTCGTTTTCGAGAGGTCACAAATGAAGTAGCGGAGAATGGAACATACAATGGAAAGTAGGCTCGAAACTGGTTAGGATGGGAAGGCATGTGTGGTGAGATATTTCCGCTGTGTTGTAGATCCTCAAGTGCTCGTTGTGTACTCGCAACCTTGGCGAGTCCTTGTATACCTCTTTCATGACTGGTCAGTGCGCTTTCTCCAGTTTCAATGTTCCCGAGGTCAATCCAGCCGCCGCAGGTGTTACACTGCTTTTCTCGATTTCTTTTGCCCTTCTGCCGAGATCCATCGTAAATTAGCTTGCATGGGTCATGATAATATGTCAGGTCATTGCTAGTGTCCATTAGGAAGTGATCGTCGTGATCGGCAGATAAGGTCAATTGCGATTTCGGGTCCATCACCATGTACGGAGGCATCTGACGATCTTGACGCGTCATTTTGGTCCAATCGTTGCCCATAATATATAATATTGAAGCGTAGTGGTCATTAGAGTGTGTGCGTTGAACAATGAGAGCAAAATCACGGAATATGCAGACACCCATCTGAAATCCCGCGCTGAAGATAAGCTGTGACTCAGCCTATAAGCGATACCTAAAATAAAATTAGTAATCTTAAGGACCGTCAACAAACGGTCCCCAAAGAACAGGGATATGTATGATGCCAGCCAGGGGAGAGTGGAAAGCAAGTCGACAAGGACTCGAAGCGCTTCAAGTTGCCAATGGACAAAAATGCTTCGTAATGACTCAATTCCTGAGCTACTTTTTCCTTTAAAAAAATGATATAACATGTTTCTGATACAAAGGAATAACTATTTAACAGACTCAAGATCTAATAGTTAAGCTCCTTGCAAAGTCGTCTGTAAATTTTGACGATTATTGAGAAAAGCGATCGGGACCCCAAGCACTCGCCACAGCCTCAGACAGTGATCTCTTGGCCCCATCACACAAACTTGGGCGTGCATCTACGTGACATGCTGTACTATACTTGCTGTAAGTGCTGTAAACTCGACAACATGTGGGCACATTCGAGCATCTTCACCATTCTCTGCTATCCATTGATCCCACTGAGCAAATGCCTTGGTTCCGCCGATTGTTTCATCCCTCCTCGCCATCCGTCAGCGATGACCTGGCCGATTTGGAGGAATCCTTTCGTAACAACTCCTTTGCTCCAGTCCCTTCGGCTCTAACACCCTCGCGTGCACCATCTAATTCGCTCATCGCAGCAACAAGAGCGCTATTCTTCAATAGGCCAGTACGCCTTGACTTCACCTCGGACTGGGAAAACGGGCCAGTAATCGACTGGTATAAAAAACAGAGAGCCAAAGGTTCCACCGCGATTGAAAAAATCCAGCTCCGAAAGAACTACCAGCACCCGTATTACCACGAATATATCATTATATCCACTAGAAGTGGTCACACGTACCGCGTAGACCGAAGGCCAGACCCAGACGCCCCTTTCGACACGATAATGAAGATAGGATGCATAGCATATGACACAATACAAGAGGTGGACTTCACTTCATTGAAGGAGTTGGATAGCGCATCCAGTTGTGTTGTCGGATTACACTGGCAAGGCAAAGAAACCATTGATCTGTTGTTTGTCCTTTCTATTTGTTTCGCAATCCACAATGACACATGGGCAAATCGGTACACTCTGCAACGCTACAACTGCTACTTCCTCTCGTGGGCGATCATCGGAATTACTATGCGAAAAAGTGCAGTTCGTGGAGCAGTGTTTAATACGGTGCAGCTAGCGCGGGTGCTGGCTCGGGGGCGAGGACTGGAGCGGAAGCAGGTACGGGAGCAGGTACGGGAGCAGGTACGGGAGCAAGTACGGGAGCAGGTGCTGGTGCTGGCGCGGGAGTGGGAAGTATGGGAGCGGGAGTGGGCCCATGGCTTAGGACAGATACCCCTGGTGCTGGCACTTATGAAAAATGTTGCATTAGCCAAGACTGTTTCATCCAGGCAGGTGCATTTTGTGAACTTGTTGTTCTATGGTCTGATATACTCTAATATAGCTTGGTGGGCTTGAGGGAAAGTTATATCAGCATTATCAGATATATTATAGAAGATGCAGAAGAAGACCAATATCAAACAGCATTGAACCTTGCTTCATTTCCTGCTTCATTTTCTGTATTATTAAATGATGATGTGAGTTGTGACTGGGTTGAGTTTTGAAAGCTTCCTGATGGCATTACCTG
>KN832974.1:640380-656721 GCA_000827315.1 Piloderma croceum F 1598
TTTCCCTGCTCATTATGCCCCCCTGCCACAACCACTCTACCAAATCTTAAGCTCTCTTCTGGATCCTCTTGGGGCACTCCTAGGCTATCCCTCCCCGCTTTCTGGACAACCTTTTGCCTTCTGGTTGGTATGCAATCAGCAAATCTCTCTGTTTTTGCACCAGTCTCAAAATCACACCTCCCTCTCTTCATGCAGGCTATCTGCTTGGGTTCTGGGTATGTAGAACTCATATACTAGCTCTATCTTAGGATTTGTTTACATATTGGGGGCTTTAGAATGGCTTGGTAAGTTTGTTTCATGACAGGCTGCCCCCTACCCTTCCTCCATCTTTCCTGGTTTATAAAATGGTAAGATCTTGTGTTCTTAGTGTTTCCCCCACCTCACCTTACATGTATTATTGTGTTTCAGGTGTTCTAGACATCTCAAGATGTCTGCAGACCTAATGGTAAGTACCTGATATTCTCCCCCCTCAGTTGATCAGGCCACCCACCTCTCATCTTTTATTCAAAGCTCACAAAACTTTCTGAATCTATTGGAGGGCTCTTTGGAAAGGTTTTAGATAGCATTTTGGAGGATTTAAACGGTGGGATGGGTGCCAGGTGAGTTCTCCAACCCCTACCACCCATTTTTTCAGCACTGATGTATCCACTAACTTGAGAGGGATATAATCTCTTTCTTAGGCTCCTATAGTAGTATCAAATACATTATTCTAACATCCTGTGGCTCCCCTTCTCCAGGTGAGTCAAAACTGCCATCTTGCCCTCCTGCCCTTACAAGTCCCCACCATGCATCCCTCCCCTTGCCCCCCTTTGCTTCTCCACTAATTTCTCCTTTCTATATGTTGTAATGTATACACCACCTTCATTTCTTTATCTCATCTTCCCCCCCAGATTGCATTCTCTCCTGTCCTGGTGCTCTGTTCCATTTTCGCTTTTTTATTATCATTTATAGAATATAGTATTGCTCTGGAATGGTCCAGGTCAAATCAAATGTCCCAGGCCAAGTTGGATTTCGCACCCAAATGGGACAACCAAGTGGCTAATTAACCCTCCCAAATGAACCATCCCATGGATTTCCCGGAGCAAATACAAGTTGTCCTGGGGCAGAGACAATTGTCCCTGGGAGCCCATATAAAAAAATACCTATTAGGCTTAATGTTAATGAGAAATCATTAACCCTAATAGGGTTGGACCAAGGGTGACCTGAAGTGTTGTCTGGGAGAAATGGGAGACATTGAGAAGGCAATCTCAAGTTACGAGGATGCTGTACAACTCACGCCAGATGGACATGCAGACAAACCAAGTCAGTTAAGCAACCTCAGAACCTCGCTTTTGAGGCGCTTCGATCGTCTGGGAGAAACAGGAGACATTGAGAAGGCCATCTCAAGTTACAAGGATGCCGTACAACTCATGCCAGATGGATATGCAGACAAACCACGTCGGTTAAGCAACCTTGGAACCTCACTTTTGAGGCGCTTCAATCATCTGGGAGAAATGGGAGATATTGAAAAGGCAATTTCAAGTTACGAGGATGCTGTACAACTCACACCAGATGGACACGCAGACAAACCACGTCGGTTAAGCAACCTCGGAACCTCGCTTCTGAGGTGCTTCAATTGTCTGGGAGAATTTAGAAATGGGAGACATTGAGAAGGCAATCTCAAGCTACGAGGATGTTGTACAACTCACTTCAGACGGACACGTAAACAAACCAAGTCAGTTAAGCAACCTCGGAAACTTACTTTTGAGGCGCTTCGAGCATCTCGGAGATATGGGAGACATTGAGAAGGCAATCTCAAGTCATGAGGAAGCTGTGCGACTCACACCAGAAGGACACGCGGCCAAGCTACGTCGGTTAAGCAACCTCAAAATCTCGCTTTCAAAGCACTTCCGAGCTAAGGAGACGATAAGCACCTAGAAGGTGAATAGCAGCAGACTACAAACCCTCAAAAGTCTTTGTACTACTTATATCGTCAATGTTTCCTTAGCCATACAGTATACTCATACAATAATTTGACATACTTAGTGGTCTGAATGTTCCTCTGCGAGATATAAACAAACAAGCACCCCGACTTCGCCGCTCTGGGGATTCACCGGGCAAGAAATGTAGTAAGTTTAAATTTCATGTTGAAAATATTCATGGCTTGGAGTTATTTAATGACTTGTATGACCCGACATTGCACCACGTGGGGACTCTGGGGAGTCAGATACTCAACAGCTCTCGAGTCTCCATTATTCGGTTCAGACGATGTGTAGGTTGCTGCGGATGTGTTTGGCTATGAGGAGCAGACCAAAGAAAAAATAACAGCAATGTACATCTACAGAGCACAATACTGCCTGTTCATACTTTTTGAACAATTGTGCTGTGTGCACTCGCATTCACGTTCACCGTATCAGGGAGGATCAGGGACGAACATTTATTGAACACACGGAGTGTTCATGTATACTAAGCATTTGGCTACGCTGCTGCGACTTGTGCTGCCAAAGCTCGGCCTTGCCCTTACTCCGAGAATCGGCAGCCCCGTAGAGGCTTTCCGCGACGTTGGCAATGAATCCGTTCGCCTCTCGTCAGAATTGGATTAACAGTATATTTCTCCTGCAGCAAGTGAATATGGCGCGAGGGATGAATACACTACCAAAGAATACTATTCGCGTAGCTGAGTATTTGGTACTGAGAGACGAGAAGCGAGGCGCGACAATACAAGTACATAGGTAGTAGCACTGGCTCACAATTGAGTGCGAAATAGAGAAATATACCAGCACTATCATACAACGTGGCACAGTCACACTCCAATCCGAGTCCTCTTCAGCAGATGCATTGGACGAACTTGTTTGCCCTATTCATCTCGGGACTTCCGCAGCCAATGGTCATTCGTCAATACATCGACTCTTAATGCATGGAAACGCCAAGATATCCATCGTGCCGTCCACGGTACACATTCCTCACACTATCCCAAGTCCCCCCAGAATGTTATCCTGATTATGTAGGATGAAAAACTTCAGTATAGCGTGGAAGAATATCCGCACCAAAATCTACGCTGGCCATCCCTATGCGAAGCCAATAATTAATTATAATATTAGTCTCCTAGGAATGCCGGCCACCATCGCTTTGAGCTCTCTTCGTAAGCGTCGGCGTGAAGCAAACCAGATACTTTGGACGGCGTGAACTGTGCAGGCGAGGATTGCGTAGAGATTGCTAGAGCCTTCAGCGACATTTCCTTTGTACCGGTTGTATATGCGAGTAAGATCGGCGAGCTAAGGAATCCGGTATTGTGGGGAACACTCGACGTCGAGCGTCGAAGGTTATGCACATATCGACGGTTTGCTCTGCGTGCTGTAGTTCTCGATTACGCATAATTAAAGACCATACGTGGGCAGCCAATGCTTCGAAGCGGCTTATGCTAGTACCCCGAAAACGCAGCGGGTTGCATACGATGCACTTCCTTCGGGCCGAAGTAAAACAAGTAGTGGCCGACTGCGCCCATCTTCCATTTCTCCCATGGGAAGGGAGTTCCCAATGGCTCAACGGTTTCGAGGGTAAATTGTCGCGGTATCTGCATGGTCTGAACCATGATTGGAGGACATCTGTCACCCGAAGCCCACCAGTCGTAACGCTTAAAATGTAATGCACGAGCTGCCTTGATGGACTCTGGATCAGACTTGGCGGCGTCGATGTCCCCAGCTGCAGCTCGGTCCATCGATGGTGGATTGAATATGGAACCAAGCGGAGGAATTGTAACTTTTGCACCTGTAGTTGTAGTTGTAATTGATTAAGTTATGGGGTAAGCCCACATGCCTCATTACATTATCTGTGGGCAATTGATGGGCCAATACTTAATACAATGAATGGAGCACTTATTATAATATCCCTCACTCACTAATTACAATGCACCCACGGCTAGCCTCCAGAATAGACCCGTCGGGTCTATCTATAAGCAGCTCCCTGTGCCTGGCGGGCGTAAAATACCATTCCAAATACGGGCGGGCTAGGCCTGTCGTTCATCTGTGCCTGAACGTCGATCCCATATCAATGGGTTGCCTATTCCACTGGCGACCTGCTGACGTAATCTAGTGTAATAGGGCTATAGCGTGGCACAAAATACTAATAAATGGTATGCGAGCATTGTATACAAATGTAATAAATATAGATTCAAAATATGCAGTAGAAATATAGCTAGAATCAATCTAATTGTCCCACAGGTAGTCATCCTGTCCCTCCGCTTCCTCAATATATTCCTCCTCGCTGCCAGTCTCAGCCCCGTCCATCTCTGCTCCATCCATCCCATCCTCATCCCTCTCGTCAACCACATGCCCTTCCAGTCTCGTCAATTCCTCAACTGTAATCTCTGAGCGTAGCGGTGCCCACATGGTTGCAAATCGACTCGCCATATCTCGTTGAAGCTGGGCTTGACTTCGCGCATAGGATCGTAGCCCTTCGGTGAGCTGCAAGCTTACTTGACGATCTTGGGCGGTCTCGCGTTCCATCCACCAGGCCGCCTTGTATTCGAAATATGCGAGAACCCTTCGCATTTCCTCCCTCAGTAATGCTACCTCCTCACTCCACCGTTTCGCACGCGATCGCGATTGTGCCCACTGAACGCGGAGAGCTGACGGAAAAATCATTCAGCGGTAGAACATAAAGTTAGAGATTGATGTGCTCACCTTCATGCATCCCGGTTGACACATCCGGATCCCTCCCAGCACCCTCCCATATCCACGAAAGTTTTCGATAGCCTTCACCCGGTCCTGGAACCTCTAGTGTATTCTCCTTGTTTTTTTTCGCCCTCTCTTCTTTCTTTTTTGCCCACTCAGCTCGCTTTGCATCTTTCTCCGGATCCTCCATACACCTCAAGTCCACATCCTTGAGTTCCTTCCATTCGATCTCAGTTTCGTTCACCCCGAGAGCGATTAATGCTCCCCGCGCAGTATTATACTTGTCCTGGAAGATCTTTATCTTTCGGTCATTCTCATCGATCTGCTCCCTCGAGCGAGTATTGGCAGCCTGATGCCGGGCGTGCCGTTCTTTGTATGTGAGGAGTCCGGACTTCATATAAAGGTGGGTCCTAATTTGGTCGAGTGAGGTGCGACATTGCGCATCCCGCATTTGTTTCTCGATTTCGTCCAGTCCCGAATGGCAGCGAGCGCGGATCTCGATAGAAAGTTCGGACGGAAGCAGAAGGGGCTGCAGTTCGATGGGGTGTGGCTTATTCGGCTTTTCTTCATCGTCGGTATGCTCGCCCCTCTTGCGTTTAGGTGGTGGATTAGGAGCAGCTGCCAATGAACCAGTCGCTGCGAGGACGGCGAGTGCTGGAGGCATGTAAACGCTTTGCAGACTTCTGAATCTTGCAAGCTCGCGGTGTAAGCGGGTGCGGAGCTCCAGGAGCTCTGTCTTCTGCGTCGGAGTCCATATCTTTGTGTTCTTGACGTGGTGAGCCACTTTGCGCCTAACAATGGGTTAAATTAGTTTGCATGGCATCAATTGATACCACTCACTGATGTTCCTGTAGGCCCAATCCCGCCACGATGAATGCACTAGCGTTCACAGTTTCGTGCACCGTGGGAATGCCTTGTGCCGCGAGCTGAGCTTCATTCTGGGCCAGCACGAGCTTGACGTCGGCCTCAGTGACGCCTGTTGAAGACGGCTTCAAAAAATGGTATCGGGTAAAGCTACACGTCAGGACGTACCTGATTTTGGAACAACGTACGGGTTTGGTTGAGTGTGGTCACCCTCCCAAGAGATTACCATCTGCTCCCATTCGTGAATGCTCTCTGACTGTTGCTCGGAGAACCTTTCGAACTCCTCTTGAGTGGTTTTCGCCTCGAGGAGGGCTTTGACAAGTTTTTTGTAGAAGGAAGGACCTGTAAGCTGCGTGTTAACGGCTGATGTCACAATTCACAGTTGAATAACACTTACCCATTCCAACGATCTTTTGCCAGTTCCAGAAGAGCCACTGAGCGTCCAATGCATCATGGCGGTATCCCGGGCCCATCTGTTTCGTACTAGCGCATACAGGCCCCGTCATGGCATGAACGCGCTCAATGCCTTCTCCATCGGTACGCCCTGCGCCGGGTAAGTAGTTTAAGGAGAAATCCGTAGGGCAGGGCGGCTTATGCGAATAGACGTGTAGCTTGGGGATAACGGTATTGTAAGAACCGATTTGATGAGGCCTGATGTGGGGCGGAAGGTCCCTGAGGCGCTCCAATAAATTTACCGACCACTGGCATGCAATATCGTACGAGATAACTTTGTGAAGCTTAACGTCGTGGTACTGAAGGGCTGAAGCAAAAATATAGTCCATATTGGCGTATCTGAAGGCGTCCGTAAGTTTGTGTAGAATCTGATTTTTTAATTAAATGGTGCTAACCTTTCTCCTTTCTGGAGATCCCCAACGCCCCCCCTTGAGATCAATTCATGCCGTGCGCAGCAACAGACACCAGCGCCAGTTGTAGCATAACCTGTGCTGAACTTGGTGTTTGCATGGTCGAGGGCGGACAAGCCAGTGCAAGACGAAATCTCCCTCTGGTCGGTGACCGTTAGGAGAAACTTGCGGTATTGTTTATCCTCGACAAAGCTTCCCAGGCCCGTCCCGAGGCCTGGGTCCCTCTTCTCGCTCGAAACGAGGCGGCGTTTGAGACGGAAGCATGCGTCGATTGCAAGGAAAATAAAATAAATAAATCTAACAGCATGGGCTGTTAGAATAATAGTAGGAAAATACCCATTGCCTGCTTACCTTTCTCCCGGCGGGGCATTCTCCCAACCGTTCGGAAGATTGATATTTGGGTGGGGACAGGCTGGACAAGTGATTGCCAGTTCGCCCGGTCCAGTTCCCTTTATCCCAGTGAGGGAATGGGCACGGCCCGCCCGCTTGGCCATCTTGAGGAACTGCCACTCTCGAACCATGCGCATGAATGACTTGTAGCAATCCTGTAATAAATAAATCAACTATGGGAGGAAATCGGCAGAGGAAAAGGCGTACTTTAAATTTCATCAGGCCGGCGTTGTCCGTCAACTTCTCCAGAGCCGAATAGAAGTCGTAACCAGCGATTTTGCCCTGGAGGTTTTGCATATGAAACTGCTCCAGTACTGCGAAGGTCGCACATGACTTGGGCTCCTTGTGGGTTGCAGGAAAAAAACGACGCCGTAGGAGCTGCTGGCGGTGGGAGCCGGCACGCGCGTACTGGTCGCATTCGCAGTAATCAAGCGCGACATGGTGAAGACCGTTCGTATGGATGATGGTAAGGTTTCGAGGTGCAGGTTTTGGATTTGAACAGGAATAGCCGGGGGCGTGTCCAAGTTGTATTCGAAGGCCAATATCGGCCAATGTTGACGGCTCGTAGAATTCACCTGTCCATTTCTGTGAAGGGGGTGAGCAGATAGATGCAGCATAAACGCCTGGTGACTCACCTCTATAGCATGCAAAGGGTTGTGGAGGTGGTTGCGAACGCAACACTTGGCGCACACCAATTCACCGCCGAAACAATCTGCGCAGCGAAAGTCTGCGAGTTCCCCTTCTTGTTTGCAGCATGGACAGCCATCGTTAATGTATTGGCCGCGCCCCTCAAGACAAATGAACTCGTCCAAATATTCGTCGGGGCAGCCATCTGCGACCCATTGTTTCAAAGGTTCGTCCTGTTTGTGTGGCAGTCAGCTACTTGTTTCAGATGCACACAAAGGCAAAACGTGCTCACTGAGGATAAATATCTTCTCACACGGCGCTTATTAACAGGATCGGGGGAGCTCTCCTTTTCGTTTTCATCCTCCAGCAGGCCATCGTATGGCCAGATATCATTTTCGTCTTCGCTGATGGCAGGTAAGCGATTGGGTAGAAGCGGAACGGCAATGTTCTCAGCCCTTCGATAAACACGGCGTCCATCAGACGAGGCTGAGATATATTGCGCAGTGGCCACATTTTCGAGGATATCGTCGGGATCCAGTTCGAACCGAGTAGCTGTTGAAGGACGGCGTGTGGTCTTGTGTTTTTTTCGTCGACTAGGTGCTAGTAACCCTGTGATTTGAATCCGAGACATAAGGCTATAGGTTGCAGCCGGGCGGGTTGGATGAAGATTGGATATCGGAAATACCATAGATAAGATTAACGAGAAACGCGGTTGGAAATTCCCAAATGCGGTGATTTCTACACACGCGTTTTGTGTTGTTTGCTTACTCAGCAGACGCGTCCTGAACATAAGGTCGCCTCGCGCTTGCCTTCCCAACCTCACTCCCTCCCTCAATTGCATTGTGCCGTGGTCGAATGTCTGGTAAGTTCCCTTATTGCTCGATAAGTCCTCATTCCTATGCATGCCCGCCGATCCGACCCTGGATCTATGGAGCTTTGTATATGGGTTTGGATGCATCGGCTATAACCAGTCGGTGAAATAAGTTGATGACGCGGTTTTCTTGAACCCTAGGACGAAAAACGCGCTCGGGGAATGAATTCTCACCCTATATTCTACCTACTGGCCCTCCCATCCGTATCGAGACCGAGTTCGACATTGCCCGGGCGCTTTATGTACGAAACGCTGCGCACATGGCCGGCGAGGACGAGGGCATCGAATCTAAAGACGAACGTGAGATCGAAATCGAGACACCCTCGTTCCCATCCCCCTCCCCAAACCCTTTGGCGTGCCCATCTCAACCTACATCTCAACCAGCCTTTAACGCTGCACCAAGCCTCCGCCCTGACCTTACGCGTAAGCAGCGATATGCAAAGGAATCCCGCGCCCGGAGACGAGCTGCAAGGCAGGAATCGCTTCCCTCCGAGGACCGCCGCCTCAAGTCTGTCGCGAAGAAAAAGCGGACGAATTTGGAGGCTTTACCAACCCCCATGGACGCGGAGGAGCTGGGCGCTACCTCGACGGGATGGACGGGCATGAGAATTGTAAAGGAAACGGAGACCTACACTCTAGCAGAGGTAACAAGGGCGCCGCACAACCTACGCCATGTCCAGTGGGATGGAAGGTGCGTTTTTAAAACCGATTTGTTTGAATGTATTCTACTCAAGCCTTGTCAGGACTCCTCGTCCCATTGTTGATGGCCAGGATCGAATAATTGCCGCACTTGCCGGTCAGCCCAATGACCCTCAATGGGATGGGGTATCGGATGGTGCTGCAGACGCGGTTCGTAATGCCGGGGAGGCATGTTCCTTCACCCCAAAGCAGGGGAAGCATCGGCGCGGGCCATTCCCTGCCCTTGCAACAGGAGTTTCATTTGGCGGCGGCCAGCAGGCAAGTAGCCACGGATAGAACCCAACTACGCCCTGTGCTAACGCATCATGCTTAGGTCGCAGGCAACCTACTTAACTCTACCATCAATGCATTAGTGCTAGCGTCGCTGCTGGCCAACATATCCATCCAACGGCTTGCGGGGTTTGCATCGAGTAAGCATGGGTCAGCGCGCATTGTGGATTTACGCAACTCACGGCTCTACTACAGCCGCCTATAACGTCTTCGCCCCAACGCTCTTCGCATACTACATTATCGAACTTGGCAAGCTCTACGATTCCAACCCCAACCTTAAGCGCAACTTCAGGAAAAGCCCTTGGCCTGCTGCAACCTTCAACTTTGGCCCATGGACCATCACCCTTCCCCACACCGATCCCGGCAACCTTGCGTTTGGATGGTGTTCAATCACCGCCCTCGGGAAGTTCAACTTCCGTCAGGGCGGGCAAATCATCCTATGGGACCTCGGGCTCGCAATCGATTTCCCCCCCGGCTCTACTATCCTCATTCCCTCTGCCGTCATCCGCCATTCAAACACGACCATCCAAGCATCCGAGACACACTATTCCTTTACTCAATATGCTGCAGGTGGGCTTTTCCGCTGGGTCAAGAATGGGTTTTGTTCAGATAAGACATTTGTGGCGAAGGCGACGGATGAGCAGATGGAGCAGAGGGAGGAGGATCGCCAAAGGCGTTGGAAGGATGGAGTAGGGATGTTTTCGAAACTTTCGGACTTTGCCCTTTAGGTTCATATACTCACATGCCTCGTTACATTGTGCCTTGCTGCCGACGGTATATATTTGCTTCTCTGCCATTCTATATGTGAACAATATCATTTGTTTCTTATACGTGATATCTCATAGTATGGTGTGATATAACATTGAAAAGGTGAATATTGATGAAGTGGTGCTCACCGCCACACAAATGTTTTGACAGACGTGCCATTCTATGATGCAAAAATATTAGGCATTTTCGTCTTTAATTTTTTTATGATGAATTTGCTTCAGCATCGTGTCTGACATGATAGAGAGATCACGGCCTGTAAATTTGGCATGAGGGGATACTCCAGAGGATGTGCTACGGTCTAGTTTTTGATGATCTCGGACAGTCCGAGATCATCTGAGATTGATCCGAGTTGAATCCGAGAAAGGTCAGCGGCTGAGATTGATCCGAGATCTTGTCTCGGACACGCCGCTACCCAAGTCTTAATGGGTAGCAAAACAGAACAAGAACGCCAAGCTCAGGAAAATTGGAGGAACAAAGAAGGGTAAGAATAATTGCTTATTATTGTGTACTCTGTCTTATCTGATTAACAGTGTAAGAGAGGATCAGCGGGAAAAGGATAGGATACGCAAGGCTAAGTATGATCCTTCTCCCGCGCCGTGTATGTCATATATGCTAATTAATTATATGGCAGGAAACGAGCAGAGTGAGTAGCTGCCTTTTTTCTCATTTTTTATTGCCTACTAACGGGTGGGGTCGTATAGACAAAGGGCCGAGCGAGAGGCTGACTCGGACCCGCTTGGTACCCACTCGGAACCAACACAACGAAAGCCAACCACCAATCAAAAGCGTCGTAAACGCTCCTCCTCCCTCCCCCCAACCCTCCTCGACCTGACCCCATCTCTTGACCCTGAACGCCCCGACGACCCGCTTGGTACCCACTCGGAACCAACACAACGAAAGCCAGCTACCAATCAAAAGCGTCGTAAACGCTCCTCCTCCCTCCCCCCAACGCTCCTCGACCCGACCCCATCTCTCGACCCTGAACGCCCCGACGGCAGTATCGCAGTCCGCATTCGAAACGTTCGTTTCCGGTACCTCAACTGGACATACAACTGGGGTCCGGAAAACCTCTGGGAGAGTAAATTCGATGAGTTGTTGCGGGAGGCAAGAAAAATAAGTCAAGTAGATGTGGACGAACTTTTCGAGGCGTTTGACAAGCATGCGCGCAAGGGGAGGGATATTTTGACGGAGCTGAGGTATGCGGGTGCGGGAGCATGCGTTGGGGAACATGGCGTCTTCATTGACCTTTTTGTCCAAGGGTTCGACATGGCTGTAGATATCACTTCCGAGGTGAAATTCTTTGAAGTAAAGTTAGATGAATTTTCCCCCGCTGTACCATTTGTTGTCGAGTCACATATTCGTTTTATTTCAGAATGAATTCATATTTTGGCCGATACAATCAACTGGAAAATACAGTCCGTATACATGATGAGAGAGTGTGGAAATGCTATAATATAGTCGAGGTGTATACATGACGAGAGGGTGGAAGTGATATGAAGGATATGTATCAAAATTACAAAGATGTCACGCGTATCACAAAACGACACGATCGTCCCTCGTCAGCCAATCCAGGGCATGGTCTTCATCAACGGCAAGCATCAGAGAGGCCTCTGCTCCAGCATCGTGTTCACTAGCAAGGTGCTGGGTGGCTAGTGCACTATGAGCAAAGGGCCAAGGTCAACGAGAACAACTGCAGAAACAGATTCACTTACAAATCCTTGTAGAGCATGAGCTCACGCCCCTTAACGGCATAGCAAGAAGGGTTGGAGCGTGTGTATGGAAGAGTCATGCAATGACTCTGAGGGCGGCAAAGGTTGGTACGGTTACGTTCGAGGGTATTGAGTGGAAGTGACGGAGATCTTGCTAGAGCAGAGTCACAGATCGTGGCAACACTGTTTGAACAGTTGGGGATACGTACGAAAGGTAAGCTTTGACTATAAATCGCAGAGGATGTCAGAACAAACCTGCCACCATTTTCCAAATCCCCGTGAATTGCATGCCCTGCACAGGGGGATGCGACCACTCCAGTAACAATGTAACCCGAAGAGCTCAGACTGACAGGATCGAGATCAGATTGGTTGGTATGAGAGTCGCCGTTGGGAGCCGATGGCATGGAGGTATGGGTTGCAAGGGCGATATCGACCTCGGAATCCAGCCGTTCAAGTTCATCCCTAGAGACGGTAGACAAATCCATGTCGACTTCGTATTCGTCAATATCGTTGACAGGACTGCCAGGGTCGGCCAAGACTTCGAGACGCGCATCTGGTGTGGCCATTGTGGGCAGCGGTATGATAAATTGAAGGGAAAAGGCGAAGAGTGTCGAGGAGAATATAGCACTGAGTAGTGGAGAGAAACGACCGCCGGCTCACAGCCACACGCCTCAACTTAGCTGCTACCGCGACACCCTGCGTCTTCCACCTCACGCTCATTCACATTCATTTTATTTCTGTACTATATTTACTCTGGTCTACGTCTTACGAGTACTCTGTCTCATGGCTAAGAAGAAGACAGCTCAGGCGGCTGATGGCGGGAAACCAAAACGACCTGGACCCAAAGGCAACTTCCATGGCCTTCGTCTCGAGTTTCTCGAGAGCAAACTCCCAACATTCCTTGATAAGGTTGCTGACAAGAAAACACAGGAATGGTGGCCCGTTCTACATGCCGAATATTGGCGGCGTATATCCTGGCGGGTCCCTGCGGACCAAGACATCGATCCCGAGTTATTCAAAAATGCATCAGTGCCGATGGACGACGACGACGATCTCACCGAGGAGGAGCAGCAAACAAAACGGGCTGTGATGGCGAAAACCAATCCAGTAAGTTCAGGCGTCTCCATATTTGTTTAACCTATACTTAATGTATTTAGATTGTGAAAACATGGTTTACAAATCGAAAGAACAAAGGCACCCCTAGGGCAAGTGTCTGGTCGCCCTTTATCAAGCATCTCGTTCAATCCACGGCAGGCGTCACCAAGAAACTCAACATGGCGCAATATTACATGACCCATGACGACTACAAGGCTAAGGTTGACGAGGAGGTCGAACGCCGGGTCAGGGAAGACAAGATACCCACCTCTGAGCACCTCAAGATTCGCAGCTATGTCGCGAAGAAATTCTTCCTTCAAGAGGACGAGGAGACGAAGGACCGTCTCCAGCAGGAGAACGACCTTGCTCATAACAAGATGCTCGCCGCTCACAAATCCACCTCAAGTGGACTGCCACCCATCGAACCAGGTGCGCAGGATGAGTAAGTGTGTATGTTTTCATCTTTGAGGGTGTCGCTGACGCATTCTGTCAGGGCCTTGGATGAACTCGAGGAGCTGGTTCAACCGCTCCTCAATGGCTTCGAGGCCTATACCGGCCTTCGGTTTGTCCTTATAGGTGGTCGGGCTCCGCAACAGGAGGGTTCAAAGTACAAACTTGAGGTGTAAGTTTAACTATGATGTTTTCTTTTCGTCCATCTGACACCCAAATGTTTATCCAGAATGCATTCAATAACACCTGGCTATGACGTCGCAACCTGGCGTGATTGGGACAAAGATGCATTCAAGAAGAATGTCTTGGGTCATTTTATCAAGTATCTTCACGCCACACAAGGTCAGCATGCCGCTAGTTTAAATTACTTTCATATCTAATCATTATACTGAACTGTAGCTGCCCCCTCTGCACCAAAAATCACCGACGAGTTTGCCCCCATGGATTGTACACCATCCCGGTCCTCTTCCTCTCCCTCCGCCTCTGCGTCTCTCTCTCCGACCCCTGATGCGTCATCTTCAGGTGCAATGCTTCGCATCAAGCCTACAAATGCCCCGTCATCGTCTCGAGCCCCATCATCTGGAGCCTCAGCTACCTCGAAAGCTCGATCTCGGTCCTCCTCTCTGGACATGCCCTCCTCATCCTCGTATTTTTCCTCTCCTGCTGTCACACCCCCTCCCCGCCCCAAACCTCGCCCAGCTTATATGCAAAGCTCGCTGCTACCCACTCATGACCACGAACGCTTTTGGCTACCACTTCCTGACATCCTTCTGCCCTACCCACGCATCTGCCGTCGCCTCAATGGGCTAGATGCTGAGATGCGAGAAGTAGAGTCAATGAGGATGGCACTTTCATCTGATGAAGAGCGCCATCAAGAGGAGTCCCGACTCGATAGTGAGGAGTTTGTCTCGCGCATGGATCCGACACAGTTCCAGGCCCTGTGCGACAGTCTAGATGGAGACTTCACCCTCGGATTCCTGCCACCCACAAACGAACCTCAGCACCCCGAAGCAATGGACCAGTGTGTCTCCGTTGAGGCCGATCTTGACGGACATGCCACCCCTCGCCGTGCTTCTCGCATTGCAGGGAATGCAATAATGCCCACTCACGCATCTTTTACTCCAACTACGCCTGATCAAAACTCGAATTCTGTCAAAATACCCATTCATCAACCTCAAAGCCCTCTCGAATCCCATATGTTGCCATCCCACATTGATACCCCCAAGATACATTCTGCGCCCGTCATGCCTACACCTCCTCTTCCTCACATTCAAACGCCGCATTACAGCATAAGCCCGCACACACTCACAATGCCTATCAGTCAAATGAAAACCCACGCATGGCCTGAATGGCTCAAGACGTGGTACGCGACCTTCTCCGCCCTCCCCTTTGGCGAAGCCTGGCAGAAATTGATAGGTTCATGGATCGAGCTTGAGCGCGGTTATGGGTTTGTTTCTCCGGTAAGTACTTACCCTCTTTATGTGAAAACCTGACCTCACATCTACGCATTGGTTGCCAGCCAAAAGGTTTAGTGGGACGCCTTGAGTTGATACAAGACTGGGCAAAGGCCAAATTTGCAACCAACTTCCGACCCAGCCCCATGCCACCCAATGAGATTGCCGAAATTTGGTGGTCTTGGTGGGCTGCCCTCAATTCTCCGACCCGCCTCGCATCAGCTAGTAATCGATTACTTCCAGGAGATGACGGTGCTGATATTGAGATCGCAAAGTTGCGAGCACCAGGGAAGCACGGCTGGCTAAGCCTGCTATACTCACTGATGCTTTGGAGGGAGTGGGTCGGGGATGGGGAAAAGAATGACTGGGAGGCCGCAGTAGTGGACGTTCACTGGGTGACTTGGCGGCTATGCAAGTCGTCATACTACTGCCCGACTGCCGAAGTCATACCAACTTTGAAGAGGTATGAATTATTTCATTTATTTTTACTGACTCTCGTTCTCGTTTAATTCTTCTGCTTTATTAGGCCCCTTGATGTACCACCTGCCGACACTGACAGCGGACGCTCTAAAAGAGTCAAGGCTGCTAGAAGCTATCATTTTTAGGCTCTCAATATGATTTTCTTTTCCGTTCCCGTCAATTTATAGATTTGTATTTTATTCGTCTCTCCCTTTGTTGATGCCAATGTTGTAGCATGCTTCATTTTATGTGTAGCCATATGTGTACTATTGATTTGTTTACAGCGGTATTTCATGTGAATTATAATATGTGATACATTGTGTCGTAAAGGACTTGGTGAAAACGCATGTCCCAACACAGCCACATACCTCAAATATTTAAATATTAATATCTAGAAGCCAGACGTGTTAGAAACATAACATAAGAAAATCCCAGGTAGTGATTGTCCACCCACATGGAGCATGTTTCGTTGATATTGACAAAGTATGGATTTAAAGCCAACAACAAATATTCCATTAGCAATTTCTAGTGGGCACATTTCTGATCTGTGTGCGTACTTCAATTTACATAATTAGAAAACATGAAAAGAGATGTGTTAAACTATCAGACCGAGGCAAAGAATAAATGGAATGGAGCCAGGAGCCGGCGTTTTGAGCCGAGATTAATATGCGAGTGCCGGAAAACACGACCTGAAAGACTAGGCATAAAGTGATCCGGAGCTAGCGGAGCATCAGGGCGGGTTGTGCAACTGAGAGCCAGATAGGTTCCTGAGTAGACCCCAAAGAAATGAAGCTGAGCTGAGCTCACAAAAGCGCCCGGGAGCCAGAACTAGCAGGCCTTTCACCGCCTCCAAATCAGGCAAGCGATCGATACGAGAATCGAACCTATCGATTTTCAGGCACGTCCTATCCAATGCGGTGTTGGCGGGAAGGCACAAGATCACTGCCAAGATCGATGTTGAGCCATTTTTGGACCAAGGGCCCCAGCCACAAAAATTTCCGCCCGGCGGGGCCCTGCACTGCCGGAGGACAATAATATATTAAGGATCTTTGTTAATATATTAACATGCTGAAGCTCAATATAATGTACCCCCGCAGAGTGCTACACCAGACTTAATGTAATGAAAGTCATGGGCCTACCCCGGCACTTAATTTATTATTCTTACAGCTA
>KN832974.1:656821-706374 GCA_000827315.1 Piloderma croceum F 1598
TAGATGTCGGACCAGAGGAGCATTATGGAATGGTTGAGTGACGTACCCACAGAGTGTCGCATTCCTCGACAAATGCCCGAAGGGAATTCTCCATTAAAGTCGTTTCCTGCCAATGAAATATATTCGATCAAATAGGCATCCAGAAATTAGAAAACAACCACCGTACCTTGTCAAAGCGCTGAAATGTATATTGCCCCTCCTGCCAATTGCCCTCTGCATTTTCCCAATCGGCAATGTCAGGTAATCTTTGAACAGTTTTTGGGCGGCATAGTAAAGCTGATTAAAATTTAAAATCAGACCAGTACCGCACTTCAGGTTCACCATCTTGATATCGCCATCTTGATGATGGGATGCTTTTTCGTAGTCATGCTTGATTTGGTTGTGGTACTTGCTTTCAGTGATTGGGTCTTGTTTGTATTCGATCACGTTTCTGTTCCTGTGTAAGCTCTTGAGGAGAAGTATCTTCTCATATGTGAGTCCGTCTCCACCCACCATTATGAGACGGCGCAGGTGGTCGTCTCGGGTCTGCCCCATCTGTTCAAAAAATATCCAGAAGGGCATTCCTCAGCTTCACCGTCGCTGTTTCGTTATCCCCGCTTGTCGCCAATGGATGAACCGTGATGGTACGTATTGGCAATTGATGTTTGCACCACGAGTGCGAAAGAGCATTGAAACATGGCACTTCTAGTTCACGAGCTCAGGGATGAACTCGCACAAGTTCCCAAGCCAATGTAAAATGTCTACCGTCTCGAGATGTTCGTTATAAACCCACCCGAGCACTTGGTCCACCGTCAAGTCTTTCATTTTATTCCCAGCAATTTGTCTGCGTTTATCGTCTAAATCTGCTGCTCCCGGGATGAATGCTTCAGTTTTAAAATATGTCACCACTATGCCAATCTGCATCTTGTTCTCCTGTCCGATCCGCATGTTGCGCTAGCAGATGTACTGTTGAACATTGTCCAATCGTAGGATCCCCCACTTGTCCTGATCGCGCCCGTGAGCCTTCATAGCAATGGCATCTTGTTCTGCGAGACTTCGCATGGTATTATAGACTGAACTATATGATGGCATGTTGCCGATTCGGCACTAGTTTTCAAAGAGATCGACAGGCGCTGAGAACGTAAAATATAATATGCCATTTGCCAGAGGCAGTCGCCGGGTTCTTTGATTCCGCAAGAAATTCAGTGAGACAAGGACATGTGTACGAACCTAACTTGATGCTGTGAGATGCAGTTTTGGCGAGTCCGCTATGAACAGTAAACGGTTTACTGTTATCGATGGGTCGCCGTTTCCGAACAAGAACCGCCCCATTGCGAACACAAAGTTGTCGAGCCGCGATCCTGACGAGATAATGCCATGTTGGAGGCTGGTGCTTCTTCAAGATCTCCGCCACTTTGGGAACAGTTGTTGTCCCTATGTCGACCCACTCTGTTTTTCTCTCCGTCGTCTTGCGAGAAACAACCGCGTGAAGGCCACTTGGAGGGTTTTACAGCATTTGTAGCTTCCTGCACCAGTTGTTGTTCAACAACTTGAGCGGCAAATGATATAAGACACGATTGAACGGAGGAAATCTCCGTATACGGCATAAACATGAGAGATGTGTCCTTTTTGCGGCCATACGGGGAGTGGAACCACAAGTTTATGATATGTACTGGCATATAGATGCAGCCTCCGGTCAGAAATCTCTGTACAGCGTTGCTATGATTATGTTTGATTTCCTTTCCATCTGCGTCCTCGTCAATGTCGAAACACTAAATACAAGAAATTGGACAGAGCCCAGTCGGCACAGTGGATCCCATTAGATATGTCACAGAGATTATCGTCTGTCGTTCTCCGTTTTGCATACTTCCGCTTCTTCAGGTTGGGGGAGATGACTGTCCTGGGAATTCAAGTTGCTATGTGTTTGAGTCTTGATCCAGCCCCCGTTTACGTGTAGAGGATGTGGTGGCTTCTTTAACAGGTGTAGACATTTTCAAGTTGGACTGGGCTAATGATGCGATTAACATGCGACCGCATGGGCAACTGCAAATTTTGAGTGGCCGCTGGGTCAGATTGACGAGAAACAAAGGAGAAACAAAGCTCGAAGAACTTGACTGAGGTTGGTTGAAAGCAGAGGAAGAGCGTCTCAAATAAGGAGTTGTGAGTAGAGAATATCGCCTGAGAGCATTTGAGCCCGGGTTAGCCTCCATATTGACCGGATGAAGGGCGTTGTTGAATAAACTTCAGATTTTGCTCCGAGATCTGAAGACATGTGACCACAGGCCACGCGATTTACGCGTGTGGTCTGTAAATAAGAAGGAACGACTATCAATATCATCATTTTATTGGGCTGACTACGGGAGACTATTCCTAACCGAAGTTCAGACCGAGTATCAGGTTATGGCGTCGGCACAGGCTGTACAGCGCCACGTTCATGTACTCATCTTGCCTATTTGGTGACGAACCCATGGCGTGCTGCGGACATACTATGCTATAGTAAACAGTGCTGTAAACAGTCGGACCTGAACATGCGGACACATTTGAGTATCTTCACCTATCTCTGCTATCCATTCCACCCCCCACTAGCATTGAGCGACATGTACAGTTAGCAATGCCTTTGCTCCATCGATTTTTTCATCCCTCCTCGCCATCTGTCGACGATGACCTGGCCGATTTGGAGGAATGCTTCCGCAACTCCTCCTTCGCTCTGGTCCCTTCGGCTCTAACACCGTCTCGCGCACCATCTAATTCGATCATCGCAGCAACAAGAGCGCTATTCTTCAATAGACCAGTGCGCCTTGACTTCACCTCTGGCTTGGAAAAAGGGCCAATAAGCGACTGGTATAACGAGCAGAGAGCCAAAGGTTCCACCACGATCGAAAAGATCCTGCTCCGAAAGGACTACCAGCACCCGTATTACCACGAATATATCATCATATCTACCAGAAGTGACCACACATACCGCATAGACCGAAGGCCGGACCCAGACGCCCCTTTCGACACGATAATGAAGACGGGATGTGTAGCATATGACACGATTCAAGAGGTGGACTCCACTTCACTGAAGGAGTTGGATAGCACATCCAGTTGTGTTGTCGAATTACACTGGCAAGACGAAGAAACCATTGATCTGTTTTTCGTCCTTTCCATTTGTTTCGCAATCCACAATGACAAATGGGCAGATCGGTACACTCTACAATGCTACAACTGCTACTTCCTCTCATGGGCGATCATCGGAATTACCATGCGAAAAAGTGCGGTTTTTGGAGCAGGGTTTAATAGGGTAGGGCTGGAGTGGAGGGGGCTGGTGCCAGAGAGGGTGCAGGGGCTGGAGCAGGAGTTGGAACGGGAGCGAGAGCTGGAGCGGGAGCGGGAGCGAGGGCTGGCGCTGGAGCTGGCACTGAAGCTGGCGCCGGAGCTGGCGCTGGAGAGGGTGCAGGTGCTGGAGCGGGAGTTGGAACGGGAGCGGGAGCGGGTGCAGGTGCTGGAGCTGGAGCTGGTGCAGGTGCAGGTGCGGGTGCAGGAACGGGAGCTGGAGCTGGAGCTGGTGCGGGTGCGGGAGCGGGAGCTGGAGCTGGAGCTGGAGCTGGACCTGCAGCTGGAGGAAGAACTGGTGGGGCGGGTGGGGGGGCTGGAGGGGCGGCAGCGGGTGCGGGGGGGGCAGGAGTGGGTGCGGGAGCTGGTGGAGCGGGAGCGGGTTAAGCGGGAGCGGCTAGAGCGGGAGCAGGTGCGGGATCGGAAGCAGGTGCTAGTGCGGGAGTGGGCGCGAGCGGAGCACCTGGAGGTGTGGAAGCTGGAGTGGGCCCGTGGCTTAGGACGGATACCCCTGCTGCTGGGACTGATGAAAAATTCTGCATTAGCGAACACTGTTTCTCCCAGGCAAGTGCATTTCGTGACCTCATTGCTCTATGGTCTGATATATTCTAATATAGCTTGGAGGGCTTGAGGGAAAGTTACATCATCGTTATCACATATATGGTGGAATATACAGCAGAAGATCAATATCGAACAGCATTGAAGCTTGCTGATTTTCCTGATTCATTTTATGTATTATTAAATGATGATGTGAGTTCCAACTAGATTGAATGTGAAAACTTCTTGACGGGATTTCCTGTAGTCAGGTCCTAATAAGTCAAAGACCCCTCATCGCAATATTCTCAAACCCGCAGAATTAGAACGACACATAGTGGACGTTATCGAGAGGCATGCAACGAGGGTTGCTCGTTGGGGTCTAGGGTCAGCCGCCGAAGTGAAATCGGATACTTTAGCTGGAATATGGCGTACTTGGCAAGCCGTGTCGCAACTATCCATGGATGTTTCGTAGGTGTTACTGTTGTTGTTTTCGCTGATTCTATTTATCAAGGAGGACACTGTGGGGTGGATTCGATTCATCAATTACATGTAAACACTTGCCAACTCAGCGACCGACTTCCCCCTCTCCCTTTGTCCACCGAACCATGATATTTCTTTGCAAACTGGTTGTATCACAAAGCGCACAACCGTCTCAGCGTCAGTATCAGGGAAGCGAGAGGCCTGGTTTGCAGGTCGCTGTTCGCATGTCTTTGTTTCTATTATTATCGATTGTGAGTTCTTTTATTCCTCTGAGGACGGGCTGATTTATGGTGCACTTACAGGACCTTCATCCGACCTTGAGTTGATCGGATACTTTGACCGACGGACAGCTCTTCGCTGTATTGAGGATTGGTCATACATGTTGACGAACGGGACGGCATCGATCGGGGGCTTGTTCTTGCCCAAGGTACATGTGTTTTTAGGATATTCGACTGCGCGATACGGTCGCTGTAATCGCTCTTCCAAATCCATTTAGAACACTGCTATAGAGAACACTTGCCCGAGGTATTTTGGGGTCAAAAATCTACGTATGTATCTACTCCCTTGGATATATGATATATCCAACGAGAACTTAATGTCTGTCAGGTCTTCGTACATAACAATATCACCGATCCGTCAGACGTATTACTAGTAGCTTGTTGTGTTGGATCACTTCGCCAGTCTGTTGCCATAGCAATATTATGCGCGCATGCTCAAGGATGTGAAACTGTGCAGGGAAAAGTCAAATATCAAATGTGACAGCTTTACTCATCTTCCCCAAGTTCGTCTCTATTATCGTCCTCTTCACCCCCAGGCCCGTCACTATCGCCAAACCCATCGCATATACGCCATAAATCATTCCCCAGTTCCTTCATCTCGTCTCTATTCATGCCCTCATCTCCACCCATACCTAGGTTGGCCTCGATGAAGCGAGCGTAACTGCGAAAAAGCGAAGACGTTCGGGGAGTTGTGGACATGGATGTGAACAGGGGCATTGTGCGAGAGCGATTGGATGTAAATATACGAGGGAAGGAATTAGGCAGGGGGTAAGGTGGTGCGTGGGTACTTTGGAAGAAGCCAATCAATCAGTGACTAGGCAGGATTTACAACAGAAAGGACGCACGAGGAAATGAAAGTTTCCTGCATGGTGGAGTTACTGCACCAAATTTTGTACGCTTGCATATCTGGCAGTGTGAACCCACGGGAAACGTCGCGCCTGGTAAAGTCCAGCACAGCGTTCTACACATCCAGCATTAGTGTAAATTTTGTATAAAAACAAGCATAAAATAAAATCACTTGAGCTGAATCCAAGGTCGTGTAATTGAACATTCTCTGATCAAAATTGATCCCAGACGAGCCTGAGACCCGACCAGTCAACTCCGCAAAGCGAGTGATCCCGCGCCAATTTAGCTGAGACGTGAAGCTTGTGAGGTCCTCGTGAGTCCCTCGCATTCTAACGAAATGGAAATTTTTTGGTAAACCTATATTACTCGGCGTGTCGAGGAGGAAAGGACATACCGTAGAGGTAATGTCGCACTCTCAAAATGAGCAGACAGTAGAGCTGAGGTATGATACAAACTGCTTCGCTGCATTGCACATCATATTAACAACGTCACCGAACGGAGGGCAGACACACCCACATCTAGATACACTCCATCAATAGTCGTCGGCCATGATAAAGGAGACTGGACAGGTATGCTCATCGACCTAAGCTCGTTTATGCTACGTAGGCAGAGTGCATCATTAAGCACTTTTCTGCGCCGGGAATGCTGTTGTCAATGGCAAATTTTCAGTCAACAGCGGCGCTTGCTTCAAATCTCCTGAGAAGAAAAAGGATCAAGCTCTTACATCGTTCACGTCGACAGATGCGGGTGACGAGTCGGACAATAGATCGAATGAGAGCACGGAAAGCTTAGAGAACTCGTCTCGGAAGGACGTAAGAAACGAGTCGATAAATGAGCCAAACGTGGCAGTGTCGTGGATCAGTTGTATTCCCTACAAGTAATTAAGATAACAGTAGATGTCGGACCAGGAAAACGATATGGAATGGTTGAGTGACGTACCTGCAGAGTGTCGCATTCCTCAACAAAAGCCCGAAGTGAATTCTCCATTAAAGTCGTTTCCTGCCAAATGGAATAAATAGGCATTTAGAAATAAACAACCACCGTACCTCGTCAAAGCGCTTAAATGTATCTCGCCCCTCCTGCCAATTGCCCTCGGCATTTTCCCAATCGGCAATGTCAGGTAATCTTTGAACAGTTTTGGGGGCGTAGTAAAGCCGATTAAAATCGGACCAGTACCGCACTTCAGGTTCGCCATCCTGATGATGGTCGTAGTCATGCTGGATTTGGTTGTGGTACTTGCTTTCAGGGATTGGGTCTTGTTTATATTCGATCACGTTTCCGTTCCTGTATAAGCAGTTGACTATATCTCCAAATGGCTGAAATAAGGTATACCCACCAGAGAGAGGGTCCCGATCCCGACTCTGGATCGCCATCGTTGAAGCCTGTGAGAGCACTTCTTTGGGATAACGTCCCGAAATTCGCTATAAAGCATATTATCAAAATTATGACATCTACGCATCTTCCACTTTGCAAATTCACCTTTTCGATCGAACGCCAGCAGTCTCGGATAGAATATTGGCTCATTCTTTAAGTACACTTATCAAAACCTCTGGCCAATGACACAGAGATGATTACACGGACTCACATTGTATGCAATACCTTCCCTGAAGGAGACATCGTTTGAAACAAGAGAATAATCCTCACCGTCCGAATCTGACCCATACGTGAAATAATTTTCCTGGGTGTTCCAGAAGTGAGTGCCCACGTAGTTTGCCAGAGAGCCGGCTTGGATGTAAAGTATCTCTTTCATAGCTGGTTCGCTATGCGTGAGCCTTCCAGATGTTTGATCCTAATAGATGCGTGACGGCCGCAATGTCGCACTTTCTCAGGCGGGCCGCCTGAGCGGAACTTGAAAGCTTCACGCTCCACGTGGACTAGTGTGCTATATAGGGTCGAAATAGAACCCAGTATGGCGATTCCACCAAATGATCTTCTCTCCGACGCCGCTCTGCTGTAAACATTTCATTTCAAGTGCCGCTACTTGGTGCGCGCAGCCAGTAATGTACTTTTTTGAGTGCGGCCATGGCGGTTCTTATTCATGGAAAGACGGCGGCCGATGGGATATGATATATGACTACTGACTACGATAACCGGATAACTTATTACCGGCCCAGAGATTTATGTCAGTACCTGGCAGGATTGGCTGGCACTTAAACGGCTTCGACACGCTCATCGCACTAGAAAAATCCAACCTTTGTCGACGTGAATCCTAAGATCTACAGTAGCACTGTGACACTCGACAATTATATCTACGGGAAACTCTACGGCAAGCCCACTCGTAACATTGGATCATAACATGCATGTCACTGAAAATGAAGAGGACAGATACGACGGTGATGATGCACAAGAGCCAGTTTCGGAAAAGCCTGCACCATCACAAGACGACAAGGATTACAACCTAGTAACATGGGATGGACCTGATGACCTCGATAATCCGCGGAATTGGTCCACGCCATATAAATTGTTCCTTACCACGCTATCTTGCATCACGGCGCTCAATGTGTATGTCTTGAAGCACAAACTATTGTTAGATGATTTATTGTGCCACTGATTCCAGAACATTCGCCTCGTCAGCCCCAACACCTGCGCTGATATTTATCGCCAAAGAGTTTCACATCTCTGTGGAAATCGCCAACCTAATGAGTAAGTTACCAATCAATTGCCCCATTTCTTGAGTTGATTGTTTTGAGATTAGCAACGCTTTTTCTCGTCGGTTATATCGCTGGTTTGCCACTCTGTTCCGGTTCCTATAACCTTGCTTACAACCTTTAAACCGCAGGTCCTCTCCTCTGGGGCCCTGGCTCCGAACTCTTAGGTCGTCAGTTTGTATTCCGAGTGTCGATAATCTTATATACACTTTTTATTGTCGGGCAACCCCTGGCTCACAATGTTGAGACCCTTTTCATCACACGGTTCATAGCTGGGGTCTTTGCCGCAGCTCCCATGACAAATTGCAGTGGTGTGTTAAACTCAAGCATGTAGTTCAGAATGCGTTTGCTCATATCTCGTACCAGGTCTCATGGCAGATATATGGGCTCCGGCGGCTCGAGGGCACGCCGTAAGCTTTTTTGTCGTTTGCGTGTTCATTGGCCCTGTCTTAGGTCCAGTTGTGGGGCCTTTGTGCGTACATCTTCTCGTGGAAATTCCTATTATATTGACAATCGGTAACAGCGTTCCAGAAAGCCATCTCGGGTGGCGATGGATATTCTGGATCATGATGATCATCTCAGCCGTCTGTGCGATTCTGATAATATTTTACATGCCGGAGACATATTCGCCCGTCCTTCTGCAGTGGAAGGTGAGCTCAGCGCCGCAGCATACTTGATTTTACGTCAACATGTTAATACAGGCTAGAGGACTTCGAAAGGCTGATCCTGTGAAGAATGCTGCTCTGTACGCCGAACATGAAAAAGAAGATTGGTCATTTTACGGCATCATAAATCGTACACTATATAGGCCATTCTACATGCTGTATAAGGAACCGATTTTGGTTCTCCTCACTCTTTATATTTCGTTTGTCTACGGTATCCTATATGCTCGTGAGTCTCCTCTTTACTATTGCATGCCATCGACCAACATTTATATGGTCTTGTGGCAGTTTTTGAAGCTGTGCCGTTGGTTTTCATTGGCAAACGAGGTTGGGGACCTGGTCCGGACGGACTAGCATTTATAGCAGTTGGATTGGGATCATGTCTTGCTGCTGCACTTAACTTTGGTTTCTCAGCCCGTTACGCCTCTCTCGTAGAGAAATTGAAAGGTTTCCCACCCCCAGAAGAAAGGCTTTACGGCGCTATGGTTGCGGGCCCATGTCTGGTCATGGGGGTATTCCTGTTCGGGTGGACGGGACAGTACCCAAGTGTCCACTGGGTTGCACCTGCATTTGGGATGGTCCTAGTTGAAATTAGTGTTAGCTTAATCTTCGTGTCGCTGGTGGCATACCTAATTGATGTATATCAGTAGGTCGTCTCAAGGGCTTCTTTGCATTTTGACTAATCCAGTCATTTACCCAGAATGTACAACGCATCTGCAATGGCTGCAAATACGATGCTCAGGTCAGCCATAGCGGCCGTTTTCCCTCTCTTCACAGTTCAAATGTTTACCAAGGTACGCGCAGCGCTTTCCACGACATGCTAATGTTTACTTATCAACTGAATGTTCAGCTGGGCATCAATTGGGCTTCGACGCTCGTGGGCTGCATTGGAATAGTGCTGTTGCCCAGTCCATTTTTGTTTTACAGATATGGTTCTCGTATACGCACAGGAAGCACGTTTGCGCCCTGCATCGATCTTCAGATTGCAAAAGAGCTAGAGGCCGAAGGGCAGGTTCTTGTTTAAAGAGTCCAAGTAGTCGCCCTTATTGTGTTCTAAACTATCGTAAGCTACTGTACAGCCATGAAGTTGTCGGGTTCTTAGGTCTATTTAATAAACAATATTCGACGCTGTCGTGACGTACTACTCGATGTTCCCTCGTTAAGGTTGTACCACTTGGTCACTAATCCGCCGTATCCGACATCAACAAATCAAACCGGCGGAAAATAGAATAGACCAAAGGACAGTATAAGTGAACCAAAGATTAACTTAGGAGTCTACCATCCGAGCAAGGAAGAAGACTAGTAGGCAACAGGATATCACATTTTACGTCGATTGGGTGAGATTCCCGGCGCCTGCCAAGATCACTGCTGACAGTGCTACGCGGTGTAAAAATCCATGACAGCTTCTGTGGATTTTAATCCGTGGCCCCGCCATCACACACCTAGCAACTCGCCTGATCTCTTTTCTCTATTCACAAATGGGACTATGAGTTACAAAACATTGCACGACTCACTGCTGCACTACTGGTGATCCCTCCGTTGCTGCAATACAGATATGTCGTTCATATTTTTTGCACTTCCTGCTCAGTGGTTGTAATGCAGAACGGGTCCAATTTGAATCACCGCCACTCGGTAATGAAACTGCATCACAAGTGCCGTGACTCGGCGTGGGCAACCTTACGACTGCGGTTATGACATCCGGACGGTCCTCGTTTACCGAAGGACAGGGATGAAATATATGGTGCACAGGTCGACGATCCAGACGGGAACGGATAACTGATATAGGAAGTGCAAATATAGTGAGAATCGACAAAACGTAAATACTCACAAGTGTACTGGCAGCCGGCTGTTCGGGCCAGTAGAGAACATTTGGGGCCCACATCGAGGCAACTAACTTTACGTCATCCGCGCGCCATTTGGTCGATGGTTTACCTAACCTACTGTATGGTATGCGCAATGCTTGATGAGTGACGTAAAAGCGGATGGTGGAACTTCTCCATCCCCACTCTGCCTTCGGAAGAGCTATCCACAGCAAGTCGTGTGGTATGACGGATGTTATCATGATAGTAAATGTAATTAATGTATTGGCAGCTGGATTTATTACTTGTTCTTGGTGGCCCTGCAAGACGCCGTTTCAACACCCAAACACCTTGGCATCAAGACAAAGCACTTACCTATAGATAAACCTCTTCTTCGTATGTGAAAACTCCCCTAATTTATGACCCACCATGTCCTGAGTGACGGTCACCGGTAGGTAATCTTTCCCGTTGTGCACCATAAACCGAACCCTGCAGGATATGATCCATAAGTCAGCCGGTCGATAGAAAACACTAAACCGCAGACGTACCCAACGAAATTAGGCAAAATCGTACATGATCGTGCCTTCGTTTGTATTGGTGTATTGTTCAACAATGCTTCTCGGAGGTTTGGAAAAGCCACGAAAAACGGTCCTGTAAATGTGCCTGTTAGAATAGGATCATGACTATTTGTCTGAGGTCTCACCCTTCCACGCTGACCGTCCACTAAGGGTTGCCAGTGAAGGTCTCATTCTACTATAGCCCGCTCACAATAGATAGGTAGATATGATGAACTCGGAAGACGAGTCTGCGGACGTACAGCCACCAAACAAACCTGAGGCGAAGTGCCGCCGTCCTCGAAACCTCGCTCCCTCATGACTTTAATTCCCCTGGTACTTTTATAACGAACCTTATCTCATCCCTGGATTACAGAGGTTGGAGGCATGCTTGTTACTTTAGCAGAGAGGGCATTCCAGACGTCCACCAGCACATCCGCAGCATCTTCTTCGAGTGATACTCCTTTTTTCCCGAATCCTAGTTCATTGGTGCCCCCAACACAGACTTCGGTCTCTTCGAATAAAGAAGTATCGCCTAAGGTACGAAAATCAAACTACGTTCAACTGGGATCAGGCTGTTGACTCCCGATATGTCAAATCGCAGTCGGTATTGGAATGGCTGTTCTTCGTCGTTGCTCTTGTGCTTATCGGTACCCTTGTGACATGCAGGTGTGTGTGTGGACCATGCCCGCTCATGTTAGTCTCATGACTGAAACTTGTTACCAGATCATGGCAACTGCGTCGACGAAATCGTCCCTTCAACCAGTTCTTCTCCATAACACAACCGCCCCCACCTCCCGGACGACCACGTCGAATTTCCCGAACAACAGGCCTCCCTCCGCTTAATGAGCCACTCCGACCCATCTCCTTAACTCACTCGATGCTCTATCCTCCGGTTTCTCCACTGCCAGCTGCGTACCGTGCAGACAGGCGCAGAACGCGAGCGGCGGATATTGATGAGGGTGGAAGGAGAGCTGGAAACCCAGGGGATGGTAATCTCGACCATAAGGAGATGTTACCCGCATACGATAACGTAGGAGGCCCGCCTAAGTATGTGGAAATGAACATAGATGCAAGGACACCAGTACATCTGGATTTATCGGGTGTTGTGGAGAGGGCGCCGGTCAATGATACTCCCAGACACGAACAGGATACGCCCACACAGAGTGCAGAAGAAGTTGCTTCGAGCAGTCACTCACATCACTCACGCCATTCGTCCACGCACTCCGAGGCGAACCTTCGATAGCCCGAGCCGAACATGGCTCCTGCTTCCGAAACTCCAGCTACCAACCTACCTAGCTTTACCTACATATTCATTGGATGCATCTGGACTTATTGGATATAGATATCGTATTATCGATCGATACCTTTCGTTGTTTTGGGCAGCTGTACTTGTTATGTCTCTGTATCCGTAGTTCCCTTGCCCACAGCTTTCGTTGCTCGTTCGTTATCTGATACCTTCGCTAGTGATTTTGTTCTTTTGTTGTACAAAAGAACGATCTGCTTTCTGCTCAATCCACTGCTGTTTTACTATCTGGTTATTTGACATCGCCCATCGCCCAAGGTCAAGTGACTTTGATTGTGGCACTATGATGTGGTATTCTCTTTATCCCACTTGGACACAAATTTAAAGAGATAAAGAGCCCTTACGAAGTTATCAGAAAGGGGATGTAAGACAGGTCCGACAATGGGGCGGTCGAGCGTGCAGGGTGAAGATGGTAGGACCACAAGATTTAACGATATATCGAGTCCTCGGCACTATGTTGTTCAACGTATCATCCATTCTCGCTGCTGCTCCGAGTCCTAGAGCATCAAGCCCCGAAGAAGCATTAATGAATCCAGTTTCTAAGTGGCACTTTCAACAGTCGTCCGATTAGCTAAACCATACAGAAAGATAAGAGAAATTACATACCATCATCGCCATGAGCAATCTCGGTCCCATACTTGTCTCTACTCCAAAAATAATTCAAACCCTGTCCTTGTAAACGGAGCTTTTCAAAATCTGGCCATTTCCTAGAGAGATGATCCTTGAACATGATGTCCCGTTCAGGGTCAAATGGACACCGGTCTGGAAGATCGGCCGGATAGCTAAACCAAAGTGCCAGTGTACGCAAACCGGAAGGATGCGACAACATTGCTAGGGCCGGAATTATGGTCTAAGTGAAGGCTTAGCACAAATATGTTGAAAATAATGACACGTCTAGCTTACCTTCGAGGTATATGCATCATCATGTGCGGCGTAGGTCGAGGAATGTATATCGAGATCGCTCAAATGAACCAACAATGTACAGATCGAATTAAGGAGATGCTGGGTTATATGGGTAACTCTCATTGTCAAAGCTTCAAGCTGAGTGGCAAAACCGCGGGAATGAAGATCTAACAAGATGTTAATGACTTCGTCCGGATCGTACGGTCTTCTGGGATCCTTCACATCAAGAAGTTTCAAGCAGCGGAAGGCATATGAAGGAACGAAGACGCGAAGCAGTTCGTAAGGGCCATGATATGTTATGAGCGATCGCATCGAGATGGCTGACAGTCCCACGACATCAAGGGTGATGGGGCTGAATGTATCGTGAAATATCAAGGATTGAAGTGTAGCAGCACAGTGGTAGATTTCGAAAACATCGACGAGAAGTCTTGGTATTTTATCGGTCAACGGAACACTGAGGCTCTGCAAGCAATGCTGTATATGCCTTTCTCCTAAGCAATTCTTCACAGCACGTAGATCCCGAATGTTGCGCAACGCTATTGCGAGGGTTGAACGTGGTTCTATAATGGAAAGCCATCGCATGTCACTGGAGCTGTGATATAAATCTCCAGCTGTAAGCTGATCGTGTTGCGTCCAGGACAGAGAATCCACCCGCAACGCGGTTGGTGGAGGCCTAGCAGCTGTAATACAACATTTTTCAACTGATAACTCCTGTAGGTTCCGCAACAGATAGAGCTGTCTCAGACCTATGTCTGTGAATGGGATGGTGAAGCAAATAAGTTTGTGCAAATTGACAAACTTCGGAAGTACCCGGAAGAACATGTCGAGCACAGTGTCGCCATCCCCGACACCACTGTCCAAAAACGGCGGCCATTCAATGTTCCAGTGACTAATCTTGCACGAGATGACCGAAGGGGCAACCCGAGAGGATGCATAGAAGGTGAGTCGCTGCATGTTTCGCTTCATCTCACTGGCATGTGTCAAGGAAGATTGTGGCTGGAACCGGAGGATGGATATGTCTATGGTCAAGGATTGAAAGAGCAGTGGCTGAGCCATTATTCGGAAGGCCTGGCAAGTCAAGGTCACTTCGAGGAGCACTTGTGTGGAGAGCAGAGGGAAGATTTGAAGCCAGATCTCTGGGAGGAGCGGCCTATAAGCTGGGGACACCATTGAGTCGAGTTCAAGGGGATTTGGTATGGTTTTTATTTTATTTTATTAAAAAAACGATGTGTCAACCGAGGACCTGATCCACATAATAAGGGGCGAATTTCGTAGGCATCTAATGACATTGCCTTAGCACTCACCTATAGGCCAATGAAAGGTTTCGCTCAGGACGTAACGGGACCGAACTGTATGTACCAAATGGATCAATATCGGCCGCAGTCTCGCCGAGTGGGGCCGACTCTTTTCATGCATTTCATACATATGCAACTGGGTCACATAGCACGGCAATCCACAATGACAAGCACGCTCTGTCCCATAGCCAGCCAGTCAATCCCGCTCTCCTTGGGGTTTTACCATTGCACGCTGTATTATCTGGAAGGAACTAAGTTTCGTGGCGAAATTGTTGGTCAAGCACAGCGCTGATGTAAATGCCTCGATCGGAGGTAAGTATCACTGTAATCCGTCTATTTCCTTATTTCTTTCGGTTTCTCTACATGTACCCCACCATCCTACGGCTTATTCGATAATCTTCACTAATCCTTTCCTAATCAGACTTCCCCGGCACTACTCTGATAGACACGATGTGATACACCTAGTCCAACCGTCGGTTCCTCTGGATCCACCCCGCTGCACCTCGCTACCGCGAACAGCTACGCGAACGTAGTTTGAGCCTTACTCTTACACGGAGCCCACACAGATCACGCAGATAAACGATGGCATTACACCGGAAAACCTCACCAGGGAGAACGGCAAGGACATGGTTGAGGGAGCGAGAGGCCCAGTCAGAGAATGGCCGTGGGAGTGGGCTGGTTACAGATGAGAGAACGAGTTATATGACGCCTTTGGATCCCCTGAAGCGGAAAAGACTGCACGTCAAGCAGTCTATCGACCGCGCGTTCTCGATCGACAGGACAAGATGTCGAACCCGAACCACCTCATCTCTTTCGCACCGCAAGTGATACTCCCAACGCGGGACACAGCACGCTAACTCTCCCTATAATGCTTCGTCCACATCTTCCACGCCTTCTCCATCACCATCTCCCGCCACTGGTACAATTCCCCTATTAAGTTTATCCCAGTTCAACCTGGCCCTTCTATTACCTTCGTCGTCACATGGCTAGCGATACGAGCTTGGGCAGCGGAGGTCCTTTGGTTACGGATTTGCACAATCCGCTCGCAGAACGTGGGAAAAAGAGGCCTGGGAGTGCGTGTTAGAAGATGATAAGGGCACCCACCTTCGAGACCAGAGATTTTACTATGCAATCACCACTGCGTCGTCTTCGCAAATCCAGGGCGCATGCCTTTCGTTTCGAACCTTATAGCTGCCAAGGCACGGAACGAGGTTATTCGCGCGTTTGGAGTCTCGTTAGGGCGCGTGAATAAAGACTTATGGAAAGACATACGGATTGAAAATTTGATGGAGATAATACATTGACAATTTTGATAATAGAACCAAACACAATATGGGGGTGTAAACTGCTCTCGATCTTACAGCTGCACATAGCGTATATATTCTTTTACGTTGGGCCTGCGGTGATTTAAACATGGTCATTGCGGCAACCAAGAACCTAAGAAGACTTACTTGGAAATCTCGACTGTCCAGTCTTCCGAGACGAAAGTCCAGCCCCATGACTCGCCTGCGTCATCTGTTTCCGGCGTCCAGCGGTGATAGGGACTACCAGGAGTTGGCGAGAATGAAAAATAGCCCCAAACGCCCTTGCTACCACCAGGAGGAGACTCGTAGAAGTAGACTGCATCTGGTACTTCATCGAATCCTTCGGAATGCCATAGCGCACACCATTGATCAGGGTCGAACTTGCTGTTGGTGCCGAATGATGCGTATCCAGACTGCTGCATGAGATATACAACTAATGCGGTACGTCAGTTGTGCATGCAATAAATATCAGTAACGCAACCAACCAACGATGAGGTCTGAGGGATTGAGGCTGCGGTCCGTATGATTCGTCACCAAGTCATATGCACGCTCTACGAGGCACTCCCAAGCTCGAGCACAGTCCACAACCAAACCGGGTTCACTCGGGAGGTTGATGCGTCTTAACCTGTAATCTCTAACTAGACGAGCTCTCCCATTGAGCCAGTCTACAAGCTCCGTGGCGTCACTGTCACGGAACCGAAATGCATGTCTAGGCCTTTTAGGTAAATCTTTCAAAAACGACGAGATTAGAAACACACCTTACAATGCCTTGGACTTCCTCGGCAGTCCATCTGTCTGAAGGACGGAACCGAAATTTTTGAATTCCCAAGTCTGGAAACGCTTCCCCGGAATGTATTTGGTCAAATATATTGTCTAATCGAATGAATTGTGGTGGGTCACCGATAATGTATCCAATATCACCGACGTCCACATCCAGAGGCTCACGGAAATGAGCCACGTAGTGTATTTCCTTTGAATGATGCCATAGCGCTCGAAGGAGATCGTCACATGGCACAGGTGTGTCAGAGAAGATTGTGCGTGACTGAATCTTCTCCAGCCGTCTGATAGACTGTGACAGCATCAAACCTTGCCTTTTGAAAGCGGACTCAATGTTATCCTTGAATCGCAGACCCCCAGCATGAATGTGGCCGAGTATGGGACGCAAATATTCAAGTCATGCATGCCTACTTGGATCTAAAATAATCATAATGATGTTGTCAATTTTATGTTACTGTGGGACTGCGGAAGGCTGACCTGTATGATATGCAATTGCTGGGTTCGGTTCATATTCAGGGTCACCTGCCAATAACTTGGCGCAACGAATTAAATCAGCAGAAGACTATCAAAACTGAACCTACCTCTATGCAAATCTCCTGCCAGCTTCGCCAATAAGGCATATTGTTCTTAGACTTCATGATTGCTTGGAGGCACGGTTCAAGGTCCACCACCACAATTCTTCCGGAGTCATTCAAGTGTACTTTGGATATCTAAAATGCAGAGTTGAAACGTGATATGTGTAGAGGCAATTGAAGCATACATCGAAAGTTGCGGAATCGGTGTTTCTGACGGTATGTGCGAGAGCATTCTGAGTTTGCATCAGATTAGAGTTAAAGAGACACTGTTATTAGTATGTACGCACCGTAAGGTCTTTCAACTAAATTCTCTGTGAAGGAATGGACTAGCAGAGACTGGACAAAAATTGTAGCCGCACCAATCTCAATGCCTCTAAAGATCCACGTTGGTTGTCCTCACGAAATTTCAGCGCGATGTAATCACTGACATGGTCGGACATGACTGTCCGGGAATTCCGTGAGGATCAATGGATAACCGAGGGATATAAGCAATACCTCCTCTTAGAACAATGAATGGGTAATCTTCTCTCAAGTCACTTCCACCCATATATTGGATACAATGTGGATACCTGGAAAATGATCACTTGAGGGAAACAGACATGTGCTAGCAGATGAAACATGCCACAAACCAATTTTTCTTGAATGCTTTGAGATCATAGGCATGCATCATCTACTAGGCACGATTAGTAACGTCATAGTAGAGGACGAAGACGTAAACAAGCCTTGCGTATGGATTGATCGTTGCTGACATAACGTTTTACAAGGATTGCACTCCCGCTGTCCAACTCAGTCGCCGTAAATGCTACCCATTCATCACCAGTTGCAAAACTGGCCCCGAGTGTAATACTATCAAATGTGTAGACTCGGTCCTGTTGTTTTTGCGTCAATTGTGGATCATATTCATAGCTGCGCGAAAACCAACTTGCCTGTATTGCCTCCGATTGGATCTTGGTTGACAAGTCAAGTAATGCTAAAGTCTGGCATTTTGATAGCTCAGCCAGTTCTGCCTTAAATTTACACAACATACCTGGAACTTGGATTGGGCATCCCTTACGTCGCCCCTGAGCTCGTCGATTTTATCTTGTTTGTCTTTTTGAGTGAGAAAACGCATCGTCTTACTCGTGGAAGACATATCTTGGGTCAGTTTTTGGCATCTCTCGAGGGTCCTGTCGAACATCTAAGCAGCGATCTCTCGACAAGGACGGATACGCACTGTAAAAGATCTTCCACCAGTCTCTCTAGACTAGCCGAAATATGTGTACCAGATCGAAGCCGGTTGGTAATATCTATCATTAAGTGCCCACAGCTCAGTGCGAGTTTATGCAGCGACTCGTTGTTGGTGTTGTAACCCTGCCGCTTGTTACGGTAGCTCGCGAATAATACTTCTATGGTCACCTACCTGAACACACTCCATAATCGACAAAACAGTGCCGATTGCACCTTTGAGACCCGGTATCGTCGTCACTCCTGCAGCCTTCTCTGCTATCGTGAGCATCTGAATCAACACTGGTAGTGTCTGGGTAATCCGAGTTCTATCGTGCATCACTGGGATATCATCCGATCCCGAAGTTGAGCGTCGACATAATCTGAGGGAGAAGAGTTTGATTCCAATTTGAAAACGCATCAAGCTCAAAAGATGGAGAATAACAGGAGCAGTCCCTTTCGACCAATGGCTTATAACCCACGTCGACACCTGTTGACATGTAACCCAGGTTGCCAGGTTGGGTTGGCATAATTAACCTGTTTGGGACCAAACACAATCTAGAATCTAAACCACCAGGCACCTTCAAGGCGGTCTTATAAAGGTGCACAAGGACCCTTGATTATCCCTATGGGCCCGGGGTTGCCGATCCGGACAAAATTTGGGTCTGAAGGCCAAATCGGCCTGTTGGCCCACCAGTGTATGTGCCGCAAAATCCACCTGGGAGTCATCGCGATGTTCCCAGCAGTACACTTGCGCTTGTACTACATAAAACTCAGTGTTGGCACTGACCGGTACTGACCCCCGTCAGACCCCGTCCGTCCTAAGTTAGTCTGTTTTTGTTTGTTGGGGTCAAACCGTAGTTCGCGTATTCGGTTATAACGGCCGTAAGTCCGTCGGCCCTCTGCCAAATATCATTCATTGCGCGCGTCTCGTCTCTCGTCAGTGTCTGGACGGGCTCTGCCTTGTTTTTATACCCTATCTATTTGCCCGTGGACAGGTCCATCCCACAGACAAGTTCTTCAGGGCCAGGGCCCCTAATGTAAAGTATGATTCGTTTGAAGGCCGTGCCTTGAGTTTATTCCGGGGAGTCCCATTATGTAAGGAAACGGGACCTACACTGGCGTTTTGACCAACTACTAAAACATCAATCTGACCCAAAAAAGGAAAACGCCTGACCGAATTTATTCGCATAAATTGCTGCCCGTGAACTTCACCAGTAGCCTGAGTGTGACTATCGAACTCTCAACTTTGATCCACCCACTGCACTTTATCTCATGGAGGCACAACCCACAGATTCTTCCCAGCCAAGCAGAGGCCGTGGCCGAGGTCGAGGCAAATCACGAGGCGGTTTAGGCAAATACCTACGTGCAAGGGGACGAGGACGAGGCGCAGGTCGTCCAGCTGAATTCGGGAAACGTCTGGTACTTGAAGACGAAGAGGAGGTGGAGCTTGACCCGGAATCAGAAGAAGCCATACAAGCTAGAGAATTCCAACAGAAGTTCGCGAGGAGACAGCTGGGTTCTAATGCTGATCGATATGCTGAGCCTGGGCCTGTGCTTAATTCCGATGGTACGCAGACATGTGGAATACATCCTACTGTCTTCTTTATTTTGTGAAATATAGGGGAAGAGGAGATAGAGCCTGAAGTTGATCTCTCATCTTTCCTTGAAAGACAACGCTTGTCCGAAGAGTCTCCAGGACCTTCTTCGGCGCCACCTCCACCTGACGAAGGGGAAGTCGATGAGAGCCTGGCACACATAACTTCACGTCTGCGTGGACCCTCTCAGTCCAAAAAGGGGAAGATTCAGAGGATTGACTGGGACGAAGACTTGGATGAGATGACCAGGGAGAAAGCGGCCGCTGAGGCTACTTGGGGTGCGTTTGATGCAATCTCGTGGAGCCTACTTGTATTTCGCTTGGTATTAATCTTGCGACAGATCTTAAAAGTCGGTTCCAAGCTAAGTCTGACAAATTGCGCGCCAAACCGACCCCGCAAACTGGACGGGCACGCAATCCAGGTCTGTCGTAATTATTACAAGAGATATCCTCAGCTAACCATCTTTTAGAAAATGTAAAGGAAGCTCCACTACTCCCTACGGAACTGGCGGCTCAATCTGCCAAGGATCCCAAGCACGAGATGGAGGACTTCTTGGATGATTTATTGGGCTAGTTCTGCTAGGATGCTCAGTCAGACACAGTTCTGTATATTGCCCCGATCTCGGATGACGCCTCCGAGTTTAGACTTAGTTGATGGCTCATGTCAGGATCTTGTTTCCCAAGAAGCTCGCTCAGTAGACAGACAGGCATGGTCACACAAAGGCAACGATCGCTGTAGTGGCCAGCAATGGTATAGATCGGACCAGTACCATGGGAAAATGCGTTAAGCAGCATATCCATAGAAGATAATTTGCATTCCGCAGGAACAAGAGCCTAACATAAGTAGAAGCTTCGAAGGTTGGATTCCATTCTCCAGGGCCCATAACTCGCACAACCCGACATCCATACTTTTGCAATCGCACACACTGGATGAAACAGTGAAAGAGGCTCGACAACACACAGGCCTGAGTGCTTCAATTATCATGAACGGTCGGTCGATATCTATGTCAATAAAATTTACGTGCCTTACTCTCGAACTTCCCGGGACCCTGAGATCCGGCTACAGAAACGACACGAGTGGTTTTTTCCAATATGCCACACGAACACAACATAGATGAGCGACACATACATCATCCACCACAGCATAGGAAGTATGCCACGAAGTTGCGGCGAAGATGAAGAATGCGGTAGAGGGAGGAGTGGCAGTGGCGATTCCGGGGTTTGTGATTTTGTGAGTAGTCCATGCAGCTGCTGCGGATCACGCAGGACGTTTGGGTCCGTGTTTGCAAACGATCCGTCCAAGTCGCGCGGGGCATCTCCATCCTTGCAGACATAATTGTATTCTGTATATAGTTGAGTGTTTATTATTTCGCTCACGAAAGAGGGATAACTTGCCAGTCAACACAGATTCCATAAGAGCTCTCAACTCAGGATCTAAACTCGCGTTTGTTGCTTCCAGATTACATTGAAAACAGGCAACCGGTGACTGTGTCGAATGATCCGCGCAGATGCAAGAAAAATCACGGCAGGTAGGCATTGGATCTACTTGGTGAATGCTGTCACAGACAGAATCGCACTTTTCCGCGAGGGTAGCGTCTGCTCCGCTGTAAGCATGGTCCACATCGGGTACGGCAGACGGTAGGGCATGAATGTCTCTAAGAACTACAATATGAAGCCCATCAGCTGAAGGTACTAGACAGATAGATAATGACCGACCATTCAATCCCAAAACGAACACAAGGGCAAGCATGTGGTTTCGATGCAGGCTCATCAGAGTAGACTATGTCTTGTGAAGGATGAACACAAATAAAGTACAAGCTTGGAGAAAGGATAGCATATGACTGGGATGGTTATCTGGGCCGGCAGTAGCGATAGATCCGGGAGATTTCAAACGTCGCATCTGGGTTGTTTAAGTATCACCACGTTAAACTCCTACAGAACAATAAAGTACCACGTCCTTGACGACCATTGTCCTATTGTCAAGCTTTCCTAACCACGGAACGCTGACCATCTCGTCCACAAAAGGGGTGGATGGTATCCCACTGAAGACAGAAAGATAGACAATAACGTAACGCCGCTGTATATCAATGTTGCGAAGAAGGAGTTGCCTTTTGAGGTCTTGGTGGTATGTTTGATTGTGTGGCCTCTGCCAGACTGCCACCAGCTTTATGACTTCCAGATGCTCATTCTTGCAGTCTTATTATCCGTTATGGGAAAACGAGTCCATCTCCAAGTCGCCGCCCGAGGTCTGCGTAAAGAGCGATGGTCTCACTTTCATTGTCATCGTCTGAAATGGCCGATGGAGACTCATGGAGTGCCACTAAGAGACGCAGTCCGAGACCGCCGCGTAGGCTCGAAGTCCTCATCATCAGTAACGATCTCCCCTCGGAGAAACCGGAATAAACATCGAGTTCGTCCGACTCGTCGTCTGCACTAGTCTCGTGCATGCATCTTATGAAGGAGATTCCTCTTGCACAGCCATTGCAGTCCATCATGTAACCTGCATCTCATCACAAATCACAATCGCGGCATTCAGTGAGTCGCTTCACGAATCAGACGCACTGGGAAGAGTTGCTGCCAGATATTGGGGGTAGGGCAGTGTGAAGACCAAGAGACGCGATTGGTGATGTATCGGAAGGTATCCTAGTGAAGGTGGGAGGTGGATGTTGTGTGGACGTCCAATGGTTGATTTTGGAGGTCGAATCCGGCTGCTCATATGAACCTGGTGTTAAAGAACAGTTATTCGACTGCACCATCCGAGGATAAAGAACATTGTGCATCGGAGATACTTACATCCACCAACCCTCGGTCCTTGACATCATCACCGTCCCCATTTCTGTGCTACCGATCCCCCATCCACCGCCCTATTAAACTCACTCATCCTCCGAGCCCACGCCCAAATGCAAGATTATGAACGCGTTTCGCAAGCTTCTGATCATCCACTCCAGTTCAATCTACCTGCCGCAGGGTTTGCCCTGCGAGCTGAGGATGTTTGCTGCCAGCCGCGGAGAGGTGGAGAGGAGGGAGGGCTTGGAGACCAAGGGGTCTTAGTAGTCGGCTCCAAAGCTACACTGAAGACTGTTCTGTACGCTGTGCTGTTCGGATGAGGAACGATGCCCAGTCTACCTGAATGTCAACCAATCTCATCGATTTTACTTCGATCCTCGATATTCGCGCTGACCGCTACTTCCATCACGCTGCCGTGCCTTGCCACGCCGTTTACCTCAAACGGCCCTTGCGTAGGCTCCGAGGCCATCAAAACGTACCTGTACGCCTCTACCTATATGCATACCCTATTCGCACGATCGTCCACCGTATGCAATGGAACGCAAGGAACTGAGCTTAACTCACACCCGCTTTAAGTAGTCAATGCATGTCTCGGTATGCGGACATGTACTGAAAACACGTCGAGGCCGTTAACTTCGTAAGGGTGCGGTCATGGTTGTTGGATTCTCGGTGATGGCCCACGCCGCGTCTTTTTTTCTGTAAAGACTGCACATTCGGAGATGATCAGCTACTTGAGGAAGGCAAACAAGGATGAGAAGACGCTCGCATTCGATAATATTACTGCAGACTGTCTCGGTCTCTAGAAGGTGAGTAACCACATCTAACGCGTTTATCGTGACGATCTCACAATTTGAAAGGTCAACATTGACCTCACGATGGACTCGGATCTACTCAAGTCGATCATGGTAGAAGGCGATATCCCTGATGGTGCAGATCTGCAGAGTTGCAACCGTGGGATCGGCTGTCAAAATACTTCACGGATGGAGCAGTGAATGGACATCGTCATATCATTGTGCAACGCCCCGCCGGTACGTGCAACTGTTTTTCGACCACGGTGAGATGTTAGTTCCTCCAGTTGACTATTTTCTGCCCCCCGAAGCAAAACTCATGCTCCTTCTCAACCGTTGGATAATCAATCCCCGTTAGATTTAACACAATCACTTCATCAGCTCTATATGCAGAATTTTCCCAACACGGCTCCCTCCAGCCAGGGTGTGCCATCTGCGTTTGCCGAGCTGCAACGAGATGAAGAGCACATTATTCGTTTGAATCGACCACCTTCGGCTGCTTCCGCTACACCCTCTACCCTGCCTCACCCAATATTCGGCAAATTCATTAACGAATGCGAGAATCATGAGCCGACAGCAGCGGATAACAAACTAGTCTTGACGTTGTCAGCGGCCATGTCCGGTTTTTTTAACGGATGCTCCTAAGTTTCTAAAGATCCTGCAAGGTTCGGGCATTAAAGTATCTGCCACAACGATTGACAGAACCGAGTTCAAGACTGACAGCGACGTCCAGTCAAATGGTTTCCGTCACGCAATCATAGAGGTCAAGAACGAGATAGGATCCAAAAGTGCCGAACCTCACCCAGGCGATATCATATTACATTGCTTGTCCAACCAAGATACCAGATAGGCATGATGGTAGGTCACGACGAACATCAAAAAGTAGTCCAGTCAGAGACACCGAATCGTCACAAAAGCACAAAATAAGTATGAGTCAAGGCAAGCACAGTATAAAAAAAGGGAGGGGGTAGATGTCCGCCCATAGACGAACAGGGTCTTTTAAAGCAGCAATCCACCTCACGCCATTTACTAACCACACCGCTACCAAATAAAGACAAAGATAGGCAATCGCTCACCCCCTACCACAAATGACTGCTATGATCAAAGCAAGACCAGCCCCGACCAACTCTCCGTATCCAAGGTGAGCTTAAGCCATTGCAACGCCACTGGAGGTAGCAGCAGCGACAGCAGACGATGAGGTCCCCGAGCTAGAGGCGCTCGAGTTGCTAGAAGAGACTGTACCAAAGAGATGAAAGAGTAGGCGCAGGTTAGGGACGGGTATGAATAGATATACTGACCATTGGCACATTCTGCCTTTTGAAAAGCGAGTGCGGTATTTTGTTCTGTTTTAGTACAGTTGGCTGTGAGACAGCTTTGAACAGCGCTCTGGAACGCTTGTGTTCGTGCACACGCAAGTCAAGTTGGTGCTGTGCGCGAATTACGAGACAAGTGAGGCCGTGCTGCTGCTACTCGAGGATGCGGTATTGACAGCAAGGGCAGCGATGGAAACGAGTGCAAGAAGGTTGACGTTGCTCAACATATTGTGAGGCTATCGATTTGGAATGAGTGAGAGGAAGGAAAATGATATTGTCAATAAAGTGGGAAGACTAAATAGGCGTGTGAAAGGAACCGAAACGTTCGATCACCGGTTATGTCAGGCGCCAGGTCAACCTTGGGTCAACCGGTCACAAAGCTGAAACTCTTTCACGTCCTAACAGGATCATCGTTCTCTTCGTCTTGCTGCCTGCCAGGATGACAGGTCCTTTTCGCGCTCATGGCGCCGATCTTGGGCACTAGTGGCATTATGTTCAGAATTATTTTTGTTCCAATTCTTAGTGACGGGAACCAAAACTTTGACACGCGACCCTCATACGTGTTTCACTAGGTTTTCGCTGACTTTGACGCAGATACTTAGTACCTGCAGCTATATACTGCGGATACAATCATTTCCTCAATGGTTCAACCTCCGAGTAGATCCTGACTACAGGATGCTCTAAGGTTACCAGACTCGAGGTTATGTTCGATCCCGCGATGACAACAGTGGACGAATTAGATGCCTACATAACCACCAAGCCGGAGCCTCTGAACCATAGGGAGTACGCCCCTTCCTCCCTTTTATTATATTGGATAATGATGGAAAAACCCTGCAACCTCCGGTGAAAGTCAGCCAAAGTTCTGCGGCAGAGATGGACAACTAGACGGATATATTTTTAATGCGCCTATCGTATGCAATGGTGCTATCCGTTCTAAATGCTGCTAATATGTCCATCGAGGTAACCGTTGCTGCATAAGCCCATTATCGCCTCCCCCCCCTGGGCGCTCCGTCTAAAAAATGCCATCATACAACTCTGGATCGACTTCGGTGATATTCTGAAACAATACAACAGCCTCGAAGGCGTCACTGATATATCGGAATTAAATTACCGGTAAGGCGTTTGTGCCCTACAAGGTCAACATCGAAGATAACGAGGGGAGAGATGTCAGGCTCGCCAACAAGTCAGACTTGCTACGAATTCAACGACAAACTAGCTGACCTCTACTTTAGTAAGTCATCTTCCTCATTACGATCCATGATAATGATATAGAGCATTTGTGGCATAGAAATTATATACACACCTCTGCATCTTGAACACCTCGACGACATTCTCATCATCGTTCACAGTTACACCAAAGCTCTTCTCCAAATAAGTCATCCCCGACTCTCTCAGAGAGGAGGGTTTTGCAGTGAAAGATTGGATCCGACGCCTGCCGACACCACCACCTGCCAACTGTTTGCCGCATTTGCCGTGTCCTGTTCTTTTCCATAGTTGTTTGTTGCCATTACTGGTCGATTCAAAGTTGACGCATTTCGTGGCATGTCACGGTCAGCAGACTTTCAATTCAGGGAAAACTTTTCCTCTGGCTTGTGTATTGAGCTCGCTGTTCGGGTCAGTGTCCACGTCACCACTAATGATGGGCTCGCAGTTTTCAGTTTCTACGTGGGATTAGGTTGAGCATGTAGCTAGATGTCAATATATAAGATATTTCTGAGATATTTCTTTTGAAAGTTAAGTATTGTTGTCGGCACTACCAGAAACGGTGACGAGAGGAGCCCGTTGTCGGCAGTTGAAGCCGATATGTCAGCTGCTAGAAGGAACAATGAATACTGGGATGGGGAATCATGAACCGTTGACATACCAAACTGTCACGACTTTCCTTCGCCACTTGGTGGTATATCGTAGCGCAATTCTGACCTTCCTGCATGTGACGGCGCCGGCTTCTCGCTAGCTCTGTGTACGTCGGTTGTCGCGTCTGTCGGTGAAGACGGGTCAATTCCTTCGAAACTATAGAGAACAGGTGCCTCAGGAGACACCAGCAGATGGCCTGGCCTTTGTGATGGTCAGAAACTGGCTGGTCAAGATAAGTCACGTATTGCACCATCCGGATTAGGATACGCAAGTTCTACTTTCTTTGCATAAGATCGAGCTGCCAATGTATGCGAGTAAATAGTCACCTCTGGTTTCGGAAGATGCACGTAGATTACGAGAATACGAGACGATGCAAGACATGGGCCCAGCATTGCCGGTGTTGAAAAGAGAGACGAGTGCATTCGTAGCTAAGTGCGTGAGAGTCCGTTTGAGAGTCCTTGCCCGATACTAGGCTATCCGGAGTTCACGGAGGTTCAACCGTTGGCTAGTCTGCCTTAGGGAGACTAGGTGTAGGGGTCTTAGGGTCATTGTAACACCCAGCCTGGGTACGTAGCCGTGCGGTGGACTAACCACATCACATGGCTGCACTCATTCGGTTACCCAACCTTTTCAACCCCTCCTCCCTAGTCTCTTTCCTTAGTCTCTTTCCTTAAGAGGCCAGCGCTGACGTCGTGAGATATACTAAATGGAGCTTTACAAAACACACCTCGCGAACTCCCCAAAAGAATCTCCCACCATATGGAGGATGTCTAACCTTAGATTTGACATTCCACCGGCTGTCTCCACAAAAACCACATGAGTCGCTTCTGATCTGACGAGTACGCTTGCCGATGAGGATTAGGTTTAAGTTTCCGATGTGTGTCTGTGATTTTTCTGGTGGGCGCTTATAATATACATATATTGTGAATTCCCTTATTGGTGCACATCTCTTCGGAAGACCGCACAGCATCACGCAAAACCGAATTCATTCACCGACTTCACGGATCCGCTGGCTGATTGATCCATCTCATCGAAAAGGACATATGTTCGCAATATGTTCGGAACGAGAGTTGGAACGTAGAGGCAACTCTAAAGTTCTGCGCGACGATCTCTACTATCTGTTCAAACTGTCGATGCCGTCAACATGATCGACATCAAGTTCTCTGGCTGTCATGTTCAGGGCCTATCCTCATCAATGTCATCTATTCGGCCCCGAGGGATTCTTAGCCATGTGTAAGAAGCCTGTACCGTTGTTCCTCATGACTCCATTAGAATGGCATGAACTCACACCGGAATCCTGCGACAAAGATACATCCCGAAACATATTAACCATCATTCCCACTCAACTTCTGTCACTGTCAGCAGACTCCTGGACCGACATAATATCATAGGAACGCTAGACCCTGTGATCACACATGAACCATGATGAAGTAAGTCTTCTAGTTTTTCTTTCTCTTCTATCTCTAGCTGTCTATTGGCCAAGATATCAGCGAGCAGTTGATAGAATTCAATTGAATTCGGATGTAATGCGGATCAGACCTCTGAGCCTCCCCACTACTGACGCAGAAACTCTCAGGTCGTAGGATCGTTCGCTGCGGTGGCACCTGCTTTTTTGGGTGATACATGAACAAATTACAAGCACACCATCGAGCACACCATATATTTCAGATTGTTTTCTGGATAATTTGGTCCTTACGCGAAGTTGGTAGTAGTCTTGCCAGCCACACTCATGGTATTATTCTCGCGTCTCTCACTATGGGACTAACATCAATTTTTTAAATCCGGCTGCCCTTCGTGTGTTCGTCACACATCTTTCATCATTATGACTGATGGGTTGTTGACGCTAATCACTTTTCAGGGTCAATTCGCTTCATGCATCAAAAACACTGAGGGTAGCCAGCCTAAACGTAATCTTATTCTGAACAGAAGCCCTGACCTAGGCATTCAATCACGCACTAATGCTCACTGGCCGTCTTTTCGTCCGTTCTGTCATACTGGTGCAAGCACGGGCACCTGTTTTCAGATGCCTTGTGTACTGAAACTTAGACCTGATCCCCATCGGCAACCGTATAGGGATGATCTGCCAAGTGGATCCCGCATGGCACATTCTCATACTAGGCTTCCGAATAACGGTTCTTTCAAAATCGCCACTAGCCTTTTGCCGTTTTCTAATTATGTGTTGGAAGGAGCAAGGCATATACTTCCTACATCCCCAACCCGCCTTTACGTTTGTGGCTCCCGAATCGGTGTTTTACGGAGCCGGGCTGTTGTCAAGTTTCTATAAATATGGCCTGTTGTGATCAGTCAAACCCAACTCATTTACTTCTGCCCACTATGAACCACGTCACTGTTATCAATGATTTGTCTGGTAAGTCTCATCCATCCTTAAAACTATCCTGGTAGTATTCAGCTTATTTACACAGTGTCCATCACGGGCGAGCTGGTGCCCATCGGGGGCGAGCTGCGCCCCATCAATCAGGAGGGTCGAGAGATACCTGCCGGGGGTGTTTTTCCCTTTGAATTTGGCCTCGGAGTCAAGCTAGTTTTAATTAAGGGTGGAGTCGAAAAAGATGTCCCGTACAAGTTCCCCTTATAAATTATCTGCTACACCCCCAGTTGACCACTGAACTCTGTCAGGATCCAGGAGGTGGTATATGCCTCGGAAATATTCCCAGAGGAATTGAAGGTCCTGCAGACGATTATCAATGACTTGGCTGGTGAGTCTCACTTTCCCCGTCGACATATGAATCAATAGTGACATCCACTGCCAACCACAGGGACCATTAGAGCTGAAGTCCGGGTCGTCAATCCCAAGTCTTCTGTCATTGCATCTCAAAGCATCCCTTCAGGGAATTCTTATACTTTCTCCCTTGGACGTCTCGGAGTCACCCTGGTTATCATATTGCGGGCGGACGAAAAAGTATATGAGTACGATCTCTCCTTTCATCGACTCTACACGCCATTAACCTCAATCTTAGGCATGATGAAGGAAAGGATGTGAAATATGCATCTCAACTGTTTCCGCAGGGAAATAGTTTGTAAAGTCAATGGTACGAGTATTTGATTATAATTGATGTAACTCGCTCTCATGCGTCTTTATGATCCAAAAGTCCAAACACCGTACCTGGCTTTGCTTTCCCTTGTCCCTTGGCTTGCTCTGTGTCACTTACTGAAAACAAGGAAATGTTTGCTGGCTTGGTGATGTGGTGGTCGAAGCGTATAAGATGTGTTCTCCCAATGGCCCTGCGTTTTTGCTTGTCATGTACAATATTTTCTCCTGCCAATCGTCAATTCTGATTCCAAACCGTCGCATATATATGGCCTTCGCGGGTAGGTTCACGTCGCCCTTCACTTTTTTTAGATGTTATTGGCTCGTAAACACACTTTGAATCCAATGTCATGTAAAGCCCAACTGATGCCCACCTAGAAGACAAGATGCCAATAGAAAATTGGCAATTGTCGTGTGGTGGCTGTGCAACAGGCGAACACTTAAGACCAGCCTGCTGGGACATAATGGCTAGGCCCTAGGTCCCAAAAAGCATGAGCATGGTCAGTTTCCCAGTCGCTGCAAACAATGGCTAGGCCCTATTTGTGTGCAATATAGCTGGTAAAACTTGATCGTGCTTCTCTGATTAGCCCTATCTAGCACACGGAACACCATCCCACAGCTATCCCATCAGGAAAATCAGAAAAAAACTTATTTGCCTTTGCTGACTTATTGTCTTAGCACACTTGGTCAAGTACATTAAGTGCAAATTAAGACAATTCAAGTGGCAAATTAAGCCAAAATGACTTGGCATAAGCTATGTCTTCAGATGAATTTGACTTATTTTGTACTTATTTGTACTTATCCGGCAATAAGCGCTGTCGTGCGGAAATATAGTTTCCACTGGGATGATAGTCCTTTTTAGGAAGGAGAGCTTCCCAGTTTGTTCAGGTTGGGGTGAGGTTATGTATTGACTTTTGCCTTTCTTTCTACTGTAAAGGGTTAGTTTAATGGATGATAGAGTGGCTACTCAGCTAGTAAAATCTCTATTCTACTGCTATGACTACTGGTTCTGAGATGAATGCACTTATGCTTGCTGATGACTTTTATTTCTTAATTTTCCTGGGTTCTAAATAATCCTGAAATATTTCTGCAGAGGTTTCCCCTGTAGGAAACTTCTGTTTGGTGCTTTTGAAGGCTTTGACTGGCTTGGAATGGATAAGGATAACTTCAATTTCAAGTTCTGAATGGCTTTATTCAGGACTTTGAAGGATCAAAGTGTGCTGGGCTGTGAGTGAGTTTAATCTCTATGATAATTGACTGGTAAATACAAAAAAAAAATTCGGCCCTTTTATACTAAAATCCACTGCTTATGTAAGCAGGTCTCCCACCCTGCCTTTGCAACTAAATTTAGTAATTCTATGATGATCAGATTCTACCTGCGTCAAAGCTGCATAAGGCTGCGTAAATTTGATGAGAAAGCTATGTACGTTGTCCCGAAACTTGTTTCATAGTTAATTGGTAATCCAAATCAAGGCACCTATCTTACAAATCATCCTCTTTTCCTGTGTCCTTTCAGGATCCATCATGTTTCATGGGTCTTATTGCTGTGACATTCTGTAAATCAGGAGATGCTGTGAGGTTCTCCTGTCTAATAATCCATGTTTCAGTCCTGCTATTGGTTAAGTATAGCCTTCACTACTGATGGGGGCTGTCCTTCTGCTGAATGACATTGGTTTCAAAGTGCTGAGCAGTTTCAGAATGCCAATGTGGCCCTTGAAACATTTTGTTTTAGGGAGGTGAGTCCCTTCTTGATAGTCAGTTCCTTATTTGGACTTGAGCGCTTAATTCTTCCTGCGGCAGCTGTCTCGAAGCGGACGATCGTCTGTCCTGCAGGTGTTTTTTTTTTACAGTATGTCGCTTATCTTGAGTGATGTTGTCCCGGATGATTCGGGACCATCTTGGGCATTGGCTGACCTTGTCACCGATATAGATCCCGTGCCTCCCTACTACGGGTAAGTGTATGTTTCTGTCTTTCTTTGGTTGATTTGCAATTCTGCCTTGCAGGGATATACCGTCATTTGACGTTCCTTTCTTTCGAGGGGTGTCACCCCCTTCTCGTCACATTCCTTATTCGCCCTCTGATCCGACATCATACGCTCCTCCTTACCCTATTTCGCCATCTGATCCAGTCACTTCGATCATTTGCTATTCATGCCGTGTTCGCCTCAATCACTTTCGTGTCAAATTTACTTCCGGTCCGGTGCATGTTAATTCGTTGGTTCAGGGTGAGGACTGGGATGGTCCTATGGTTGTTTTGCGTTGGGTGGTGGTGAATTTGTTGGAGATAGTGGGGGAGTGCGAAGGCAGGGATTTGAAGGACGGTGTATTGTATGTTTCCTGGTCTTTATGCATTTCCGTGTTCGCAGACCAGAAGATTTGATGCTGGTAGAGGGGGTGTGGAGGCTGTGGCAATATCCTGCTGCTCCCAATTCCACGGTGTTTTTTGGCTAGGGCTCGTCCTATTGAGGAGCTTCCTTCTCCCGGTCCTTTGTTTGATACACCTATTTCCAGTCCCCCTTCTCTCTCTCCTTCTTCATCTCCCAATTCTTTAATCTGGTTGGTTCCTAATATCCTTGTTACTTTCCTCTCCCACTGCTCTTTAGTCTAACCATTCTTTTGCTGTCAATTTGCTGTGTATTTTCAGATGACACAATGTGTGTGTCCTGCTTTTTCTTGCTGCCTGATTCAAGTATTAATACATCCTTCTGCCTAATGTCTTTACATGTGTGAGTCACTGGTTCCTTGATCCTAGATAAGTACATTCAGAAGGGTGATAGTAATAGATAAACGGGTAGTGTCAGGTCATCCTATCGATATATTCTTCATTCCATTCCTCAATGAAGCCGTCATCCTCTCCATTCATAAACTTGCCAATCTCCCTCTCTTCTGGGTGCTTCCAGCCTTTCCTCTTCTCCCATGGACGCAGTGGGGGCCTTATGCCATATTCTCCTGGAACAATCCTCTGCCCCAATGAACAGAAGTTTATCTCTTCCATCATCTCCTCTGCTGCAATCAAATAGTCTGGTACCGCGATGTACATTTTCGACATGGGGATAGGGAGAGATTGATGAGCAGTGATGGTGTAGAGGTGAAGGTCAAACTCGCAGATGTGATACCCAAACTCTCTCCATGAGACCTTTCCTCGTCTTCCATGAGCTGAGTGTAGCTCAAATCCGCTGGAGTGCTCTGCCAGATCCTCATCGCAGAGATGGAGGAGATTCTGGGCTCCAAGCTTGGGTAGTTCAGAGGGATACTCCTCTCTGATCTTTGTAAGCTTAGGGTCCATAACCCAGATGGGGACTGCTTGTTCTTTCTCCCAGTGGGGATAAGAGATGGCTCTAGTCAGGGCATAGTCAGCTCCACGCAACATGGCTCCATGTTGGCGGGCCTGAGTACGAAGGAGGATGTCGTAGTTTGTCTCCTGGTACCTGGTTATATCACTGTCGGGAGTGATGATAGTGCTGATGGGTGTGCTCATGCTGAATGTGCTGAGATCGCTCAGCTGAACACCAGGCTTAGTCGTAGACAAAATGATGGGGGTCATGGCGAGTTAGAGAGTGAGTGGTGCAGTCAGTGTCTCTTTCTATATTTAGATTCTGAGTTCTCTAGGCACATTCCTTGTTGGATTCCCATGGTAAGTGCCGTTCTTCTGGACACTTTTATTTGTTCCATGTTTTGGGGTTCTAAATCTGCTATGCTTTTTATCATAAGTGAACTAAATATGCTACAATGTATCTATAAATGTAATGTATTTCAACTGGGTTCTAAAATGTCATGTTGAATAATAATCTATGCTCATTCGATGGAAACCATTCCATTGTGTGACAGCGCGTCAAGTCCAAATTAAGTATTTTTCTGGTTTTCCTGATGCCAGAGGTCTGTCCCCTTTCTATGTTCTTGTCCTTGCTGTGTCGGGTAGCTTACTTGTTGACTTAAACGTACAAAAGTTTGTATAAATCACGTAGCTTATAACTGACATTTGGCATTCTAGTGTGATGGCCAAGACCCGTGTTTCTTCTGCGTGGACACTCATAACAAATGTTCATATTCTCGTGAACCAGGCAGTTTCAAACTCAGCTGTGAGTGCAAAAATGTGAGACGCGAAATCATGTGTCAACTGTCAATTGACCTATTTGCTAAGCATCATTCAACTTTATAAATTGCGGCTGCTTGATTCCTCAAGGCCTTGTAGTCACTGACCTCTTTCTCTCACCTATTTCAACATTATCATCCGTTGCCCCATGCGGGCATCACATTTAGATTATATTTACTAGTCTGGTCCAATATCACTCCCGAGTCATTATCTCAGGTATCTACCATTATGTACGTGGCGACAATGGTTAAGTGAACAAACTTACGATGACTACTACTAGCTAGGTCATAGGCACAGCAGACAATGAAAAATTCAATAACATATTCCAAATTTGTAATGCCAATTCTTTGACAAATCTAGACTTGGTTAACATATTTGTAGACATTCAAAACACCCTTGGCATATTTGGAAATTTCATGAAACATGCAGATCCTCAGGACCAGTTTGATGACAAATGTAGAATTTCCGAGTCCAATTTTCAGCCATTGCGTCTAGATGTCTAAATTTTACCAAAACAGATTTAAAATTGTTCTTCAAAGTTGACACAGTATATGTCTAATTTTAGGATCTCGTGTTTGTAAATGATCTTGATCCTAAATTTCTTCTAGCTGTTGGACTTGCAGCTGGCCTCGGTATTTATCCGAGACAACTCAATCCTCGGTTCCTAGGCAAACATACCCCATCTCGTCGCCAGTTAGGTTATTTTGAATTCTTTTTGGCCGTGAACAGTATATCCTCACACATCTGAACTGAATGGACCGTCAAGCTGAACAGACATTTCATAGGATCATCCAGGGTCCTGGTCTGCTTGGTATAAGGTAGGGGACATTGAAACCCAACTAGCACAGCCACATTACACACAGCCACATTCCCATGGCCAAATTTACCGCTGAGTGAAACCTAAAACATGCCAATCATCTCAAAAGCTGATTTGGTAAGGTGTTTAAAAAATTACAATTATTTGAGCCATTATTTCTGTGTATGAAAGTTACCTGTTATACTCTCAAGACCTCTTGTACTGTTAATGCAATTGTGTGCATGCAATGTTCCCATTAGCTTGCTATGCCACTCAATCACCTTCTATATCAAGAAGTCCCCTATTACATAAGCTGGCCAAATCTCTAAGGTCAGAAATCTTTCTGCATGTCAGAAGCATTTAAGATGGATTTGGTGATGATTTACAAAAATAGAAAAAAGTCGAAATAAGTCATGGGAGTTTGGGAATTTTGAAATAATGAGACTACAGATGTATTCAGACAGGTCTCCTGCACCATTCTATGGAGGCAAAACAGGCTGGAAGTGGTTGAGGAAAGGGGTATAAGAGTTATGAGATGGTGCCCAAAAAGGTAGTTGGATTTTGATGTCCCCTACCTTATAACTAACCAATTCAATGAGCACAGTAGATTTTGTAATCCGAAGCTTACATGCACCCTGCTACCTCGACCAGACTTGGACATCCATTCGTGCACTTACTTGACCCTCTCTCTTTTGCATTGTCTCGTTAACACTTGGAAGCCAATCAGTTTACTCAAGGTTTATTTATGATGCAGATATGTCGCTGGAGTATCACATTAGTGCTTTTTGCGAATGTCCTCTGGCACACCTGTGGATTTAGACAACCACATGATTATCTACAGGCATTTAGGTCATGGCATGATGGGTTTGTCACAATCTGTCAGTTTTCCTAGTCATACTGACAATGGGCCAATCAGCTTTCCAAATCCAGGTCCAATAGTCCAAATGGTGAAAGTGCCTGCACTTGCAGATGATGTTGTCAGACGGATAAATGTGACAACCAGTGTGTCCACATCTCTTCCAAGTCTAACATGATCAACTTAATTTTCTCAGACTTCATTGGAAATCAACTTAATACTGGTATGTTGCACCCAGGGGTCTATGTCTAAACTTGTTTAACTCTCCGAGATAATAGAATATATGTACGACTGAATCTGGCTGTTGTACCTCTTTCGAACGGAGAAATTGATTGACATTCAAAAATAGGTATGGCCTCTGGGAGGTCATTTCGCAAGATACCAACATGTCTGCCTTACTGGGATCTATCAGTAACCCAATCATTCAAACACTTGTTATTGAACCTCCTATGGTCTCTCTGTCCGCCATCACAGACCTAGCCTATCCGACTATCAATTTTACTTTACTGATACAGATTGATATGATCATTAGATTCAATGACCAGTTAAAAATTCAGTCTTATGATGTCACATTGAGTTGCTGATGCCTTGTAAATTTACACAACTGGCTGACATCCTTGTGCAGGTTTAGACGGTTGCCAGGTTTGATTGTCCTTGACATGGATTGAGCGATTGACGACCATTTGACCAGAGGCTTTTGCCTATTTGTTGCTAAAACTCGTTCCGCAACTCGTGAAGGAGCTCAATCTGACTTATGAAGTGGGTGCAACAAACATGACCTCGTTGGTGGCACTTTGAGCTGCTACTGATATTTGTGGAGTCGCTAATCAATACTGTGTTGGTAACAATACCCAGTACAAGTTGTAAGTGCTTGTTGTGTAGGATCAAGTTCTTCAACAACACACAACTTCCTAGGCACAATCAGTGTATAAACTTCCTAATGAAAATGATCCCTTTTGGCGAAATATGGGAAGGAGGATACAATGTGCATCTTCTGAACTTGTTTCTCTTGATTAATTAATTAAAATGTTCGGTACAGACTGTATGGTGTTGTTATATTCATATGCTGATTTGATTTACCCATTCAGTGAATGCTCATTCGTTTGTGTAGACAAAAATATGGTCAAGTTCTGACCTGAAGTACATTGCCCGCACATTGGTCCAAGCAGAGGGGATATGTGTGGTATGTGTACCTTTTACTTGGATGGCAATAGCTAGACCACCATCCGTGTTCCTCAGTTGCACACAACTACATCAATGTTGTTGAAGGCTTTCCGTTCTCATTGACACTGGTGACACCTAATGCAAGTTATTTCGCAAGTGACATGAGTGGGCTGTCGGTCAACACCATTGACCAGCTGTTTGAAGCAAGCTCGGAGGTGATTGTATCAACCACCATTGCATTTGTGCATATCTCTCAAGTTGGCTGAGTGGAATAACTTAATTGACACCTTGGCTAGTACTTGGTTCCAATGATGCTGTTGTTTGATTTTTTGTACCTAATTTCAAAAGCCGCGGAGTTAATGCTTTCTCAGGCATCTCCTGAATATTCTAAACTTTTATTTGAGCACAAGCACAATACCGTCACCTGTGGGGATTCAGCTCTAAGTGTTTGGAGTACTTCGTTTGCTGATTACCCAATATTCTAGATTTGATCAACACCATCTTCACAACGGTTGCACTTGGCTTCCAACTTGCCGTGAGTCCATCATTCACCTGTGAATACACGTTCTGTGGCCAAGCTTTCCTAAAGATCTCAGCAACAATTATTTTGGCAATTTGTATCTGAATTTCAATATTCTTGCTCTTTCTGATATACTAACAGTTTACTATTCATCAGATATTTTTGAAATGTGCTATTGCCCCACAATGCGGTTTTCACTACTGTGTCACCATTCCTGTGTTTGTTTGACTTCTGCTTCTTATTTTCATCAAGGTGATTGATGTTAACTATTCAGACCTTACTGGCCATTATGTCACTGTTTATTTCCATTGAAGTCACAGGTATGCTACCCATAAATTTCAAAACACTGGTGGCAATCTGATTTATTAATTCCAGCACACCCTGCCACAATTACTGTGGGTTTGATATCTTTGTTGGACTATTTCTTTGTATGCTCATTGTTTGATTCCCTCTTGTATTCCACTGAACTTGTCTTTCATAGATTGCCTCCACTACCCCCACCATCTTGTATGATGTGTACTGCATTTTGCTGCTGTGCAATCATAGTGAGTCATCTGACCTTTCACTTAGTCAATTGTAATTCCAGTATCATGACCAGCATTGTCAAATTCATCTTTGTAGTGTACCTGATTATTTGGTGGGCCACTAATCTCACCAAGGACTATGAAGCTCCAACAGATATCTACTGCTACTGACTACAAACTTGCTGGACTGATTTCTTGATGACCTTGATGTCACACAATCACACTGTTGACATGAGGAATATACAGAATTCCACACAGGATAATCTGTAGAGCGAGTAAAGATGATAAGAGCAATGTTAGAGAGCAAACACAGAAACTGGATAACAGGTTGTGCACACAGGCACAGGACTTCAAAGACTTAAAGAGACTTAGACTTCAGCTGACTGTAACTGAATCTCAGATCTAAACTTGGATGGTAAACTTTGTTGTTATTGCTGGTGCCACAGGGCTTCCTTATATACACATTTGAGAACCTAAGATCTATCTACATATTTGTCCCTACCATTAGGGAAATCCCCAGGAGACATCAAACATACATCATTGATCAACTGTGCTTTTACAGCATGTACGAGAATTACATTCCACTTGTAGTAATATTTGCTTCATGCACAGTCAATGCACAGTACTGTACAATTTCGATCAATTCATCACCCACCTGTGACTGTGACACACCTGACGAAATTTTCTATTCATCAGTTTGCCAAGTGACCTGTGACAAGGTCAAATTTTCGTCAGGCATGTGACTCTAGACAATTGGAGTGTACACGTGAGATAGACTTTTAGCCCAAACCGGTGTACGGAAATTTCTCAACCCCAATAATCAATACACAAATGTTAAATTTTGATAACCTTTCTATTATCAGCGAAAAACATATCGCAATGTTGAGCCCAACGTTCTGCTACATTCACCCCTTGCTTGAGATTCCAGTGGAGGTCCAGGCTCAAATCCTCCCAGATGCATCGCTCTTCATGCTTGATTATCTGCAATTTCCTCTCCCCATAATCTCTGGTGCTGCACCGTGTCACAAGCCATTTGATTTTTTCAGTAGTCACGCACCGACAATACATGACATCCAGGTGATAAAAATGATCCCAATTCCACCAGCCAAGACTGTCACAGATATCGTAGCAGCGTGTAAAGGCGCTATCATGTCCGGGACGTGCTCCGTGAAATGTCCACACGCGCCCTCTGCATCTAAGGAAAAACTACCAGTGTGGGTTATCCTCTACTGGGCAGAGGTTCTTCAGTTGCGCACAACATCCCATAAAGCATGGGTGAAAGCAGAAGAATTCCTCCGAACAAGGAAAAAGGTGTGGAAAAGGGATTCAGTAGGCGAGAAGACCGATGAAATCATGCAGCAGGCCTACGACATGTTGTCATGTCTCCCATGGTGCGGAGACATACGGGGATTTGACCACAATGAGCCGCTACATCAGCTTGTGATGTATGCCAGCCGTGCTTGGCTAGGAACCATGCACGAAAACCAAATTCTGGACCTATTGCAACGTGAATTATTGCTTAAGGGCTCCAGAATTGAGGTTGCTGGGATGGCATTCTTCACTACCCTTCGGGAGGCATATAATTGCCGCGACACTGGTGAGTATGAAGAGAGCTGACATTTTGCTTGAATTAGAAGGATCGGAGAAGCATTGGTGTCGGGTGACCGAGATGGACTGGGAACCATGGTCAACATAGGCGGTGACCATTGGGTGTCAATCACTCTAGACTTTGAAGAGTCTCTCATCTGGTATGGCGACTCATTTGGACAGGATGCTGCGGAGGAAGTCACATCAGTAGTTGAGTGGTGGACATTCCACCATACTGGTCGAAAAATTGGGAGCCGAAAACTGAAGATTTCATCTCAGAAAGATGGTTTCTCGTGTGGATTACTTGGCCCCAATGCCTTGTTCCATTTCTACCTGCCAGATTTATATCCTTTGATTGACGTGACAAAGGTTGACACTGAGCGGGTACGATTACTAGTCAGAGTTGCTCAGCGACATCTGGACCAATCTATAGTATGTCAGTTGTGCTAGCTCAAAGTGTGCTGGGCTAACTTATGCCTAATCAGACTCTGGAGACCGAAAGCGAAGGGTTTCAATTTACCTTCTCTGCACCGACAGTCACGAACTTCACCAAGCCAATGACGCCACCTCGTGGCTGTTCTCCTAGTATTGAACTAGTCAGGACCGTGAATTCAACTGGATCACGGGAAAACAGCCTAGGACATGTTGTAACACCACCGGGGATTGACTATTCATTGTCTTCGCCATATCAACCTGATGGCGAGCTTGAATCCAATTCAGATAACGTGTCAGCCCCACCTTCTCCATCGCCGCGTAGCAAGCAGCTGTTACCCTCAGCATCCTCTCTATCAATCTTTGAAGATGAAACATTAGCATCATCCTTAAAGCAGAAGGGACGAATGTCCCCAACACCTTCAGTGCAAAGTACCATTATCACAACCGTGTCTGCTTCATTGAAAAGAACCTTCACGGATAGGAGGTTGTCCACTCCACCAGCAAGCCCAGAGAAAAAGAAGGTGAAATCAACAATACGCACTGCTCTGGAGCAATCACCGAAAGGCTTGATGAGGTTTTTAAAGAAATGTACTCCTGTTGAGCAACACATGCAGGTGCAGAGAGCAACGGATGAAGAGAACGAACGATATGAAGCACGAGAGGAGGTGCTGGATGCAGAAAAGGTATACCAAGCTGAAAAAACACAAGAGGAGGCCAAAGTTCATCAGCGGAAGCACAGACAGAAGAAGTATGACGAGCAAATCAAACAAGGTGAGAGAACTCCGGGGGGCACAAAGCGAGCAACAAAGGTGAATATTGGTCCATCCTGTTTGCGTCCTGTCTTCTAACTGGCAACCAATTTATAGTGACGAGTGGATATAGCAGAATTAGAAGATGTGCCAGCGAAACGTCAGAAACACAGCATTGCTGAGTTATCTCGACCTAATCGAGTGGAATCGGAGCGGGTACGGGAAAAGCAAAAGGAAACAGAAAAGAAAGGAAGAACACAAATTCATAAAGCGCGAGATGCTGTATACCATAACTGGTTTAGTCCCTTCCTATGGAGCCAGATCATCTTGGCTGGAAAAGAAGCTGGCTGGCAGATGAGCACATCAGACATTCAAAACCGGCTGCAGAGAAAGGATCCTGTGGTCTTTGCTGGCATTTCATGAACAACAATCAATAGCTGGATAGATTGCTCTGGATCACAAGCCAGGTGGTCAGATACTACACTTAACCTTGCATAGAAAGGAAATCACCAACGCCATCCTAATGGTGGTCGCCGTGGCGTTTTGGTAAGGACATTGGCACTGCCAAGTCGGAGTGATCACTAATGAATAATATTTAGGCCAATTATCCAGATGTTGTTGATGCCATTTCAACACGGTTGGAACGCTTACGTGACGCTGCAGCACCAATTACTCTCATCACGGTGCGAGGCATTGTAGTGGCTACCATCCTTAAGATGGCCCCCGAAATATTTGAGAAGAAGGCGGCAGATGGATCAACTTTCCGCTGCTCTGATTCATTCTTGCGGCAATGGCTACATGGAACTCTTTTGTGGTCGGAAAGGAGGGCCACGAGAGCTGCGCAAAAGCTTCCAGATAACTGGGAAGACTTGTGCAAATGCTCCTTCTTCAGCATCGCGTATGGGATCAAAGAGGAGGACATCCCTCCTGAACTGTATGTTAATTTGGATCAGACACAGGTTGTTTATGCGCAGGGATCAAAACTCACATGGGCAAAGACGGGGAGCCGGCAAGTCACTGTAATAGGTGAAGACGAAAAACGGGCATTCACTGTGCTTGTATCTGTGTCAAATAGCGGCGAACTGTTGCCATTTCAGGCGATTTACCAAGGCTACAGTACCAAGACCTGCCCAGCAGCATCAGCAAAAGATTATGATGCTGCAACGGAAGCAGGTTTTCGCTTCGAATTTTCAAAATCAAAGACTTACTGGTCAACTCAAGAAACGATGTGTACATTTGTTGACAAAATTCTCCAACCATATTTTTCCAAACAGAAGGCTAAGCTTGGTTTACCTGAGAGTTAGAAGTCAATCAGGCAGATTGATGTTTGGTCGGTTCACCGCTCGCAGGAATTTCGCAGCTGGATGAAAGCGCACTATCTTAATATCATTGTGGACTTTGTTCCTGGTGGGTGCACACCTGTCTGGCAAGCGTGCGATACCGGCATCCAGCGGATCTTCAAGCATTCCCTGAAGCGATCGTATCACGAAGATATTGTGGCCAACATCTTGAGACAAATCGAGGTGAATGCGGATACCATTGAAGTCAACAAAAAGTTGGGCGTCGTTTGCGATCAGAGTGTGTCGTGGATGTGGAATGCATATCAGACTTTAAACAAGCCCGAGATTGTGAAAAAGGCGGGTACTTGTATTAAGTTGTAATTGCATCGAGATGTGACAATTAACTTTGTTTTCTTTGAATAGGCCTTTGAACTATGTTGCACCCGGGATTTTAACTTGTCGTATGCAAGTTTGACCAGCCCTGATGCCAGACGCAAACTGCGTGATTTCAAGACGATGGACCCCGAATTCTGGGGACAGCTCACTGGAACGGCCACGTCAGTACCAATCGCCAATGACGATGTGAATATTATAGAAGATCCAGAGAACACGGACTCACCCTTCGAGGATGACAGTGATCTTTCTTGTAATACAATTGTTGCTAACATGCACGGACCGAATTCAGCAGGTGTTGCGGTGACTGCCAACGGAAGCCTCATATTGACTGTCATGGCTGAGTCTCTTCGTGAAGGCGACGGTGATGGCGCAGAAGTACGCGCACCTTTCTCTATCGAAACAGAGGAAAGCAACCGAGTAGTACACGACTCATCTGCATCAGAAGTCAGGCGTGGGAAGCGGAAGAAGACATGAAACCGTATGTACAATTTGTTCTGGCGGCATAACGATGAGGATCCTTCAGATGCCAAAGATGGGAACTAGGGCTACGTTACCGTATACTTACTGTTACTGTTTGTCCCTGTCTCAATTGATCCTATGGTTACATAACCTTCTTCGTATGCAGGAGCAATAATATATATTTGATAGCGAACATGTACTGCCAGGACAGGATATCTGTTCTTTGGTTCAGAAACTCAATGGTATATGTGTGCCTGGAATTTTCGTCAATTTTCGAGAGGGTTTTGTGATATTTTGTGACATTTCCGGACCTTTCGTCAGTTGCCTCTGTGACCTGTTACAATGCCTAAATTTCGTTTCATCAGTCAGCCCTGTGACCTGTGACTGACGAATTGATTGAAATTGTACAGTATTCTCATCAAAGCATAGTCAAATGAACAGTAAATCACAGTATGGACAGTAAAAAGCACAGTATGGACAGTATGCACCATGTGTACCTGTACCTGATCACATGCTTTGCTATCCCCTCTCACATAATTGGCTACTGGCAAGGATCCAAGCCTAATCCTTCCAAAGTTTGCAATTCAAAAATATAGACTGAGATATTTGTAACAAAGTATTCAAATTGAAACTGAGCTAATGGTCCTACATGATAGTGTCACAAATTGAGACATGAGATAAAGAAAATCAGCAAGAACTCAATGAAAGATAACAAGACAGCATGACATGATACCTGGGTCCATTCCTACTCTTCCCAGCTTTGCTTCTCTTACTGCATTGCTACATTCTGCCCTTCCTGCTCCATCTGACCTGACTCTGCCTTCTCCATCTCTTCACTCCATGACAAATCCTCTTCCTTCCCAAAGGGGAGAGGGCTCCACTCATTCTCCCAAGTGTGAAGTGGGGGAAGGGCATACACCCTCTCCAAAACTCGTTGATGGAGAGTTGATATCTCATACTTGAGGTGAGCTGCTTCCTTATGAGTGTGATACTCAGGAATAGCGATGAGGTTGGTGGGTGGCTCCAAAGACTCTGGGTTGGGGGAGCATGAAAACAAGTCACAAGTGAACTGATAAATGACATAGCCTTCTTCATGATGGAAGGGCTTTTTTAGATGGAGGAAAATGATTGGGTAGTCTGTGATGGGGAGAAATGTCGAAATTGAGGTGTCTTCAAGGCATAGCGCAACTCCTGACTGGAGTTTGGTCTCATCTGAAGGGAAAACCCTTTCGAGGTGACTAGGCCCAGTGATGAACCATGTGCATGGATGAGTGGGGAAGCACATATAGAATTGACTAATGGTTTGGACAATGTGGTAATCACAAGCATAGAGGCCACCATTGTCCTCCTTAAGACTGCATTGGAGGAGATGGTCCCAAGACTCCATGTCCCTCAGCATTAGGTCAAAGTTGGGATACATCAATACTACTGAATACGTGGGCACTAGGTGACCCAGTGTCAAGTCAACAGCTGCCAATTTATCCGGCAATGGAGTTACAAGTCGCGTTGGGACAAGATCCTGGGTGAAAGTAGGCTCATCATTGACAGGAGTGACAAACTTGAAGTTTACAAGGGAATCAACTTCAGTAGCAGATGGCATGGTGGGGATGTAAAAAAAGTGGGGTACATTCTTCCTGACCCTTTTAAGCTTTTCATGATCCGCTGTGCACCCAATTTGGCATGCTTCTTTCTCAAATAGTTCTGCGTTCCACTGTTCTGGCTCCACCGGAGATATACACTATGTCCATCCCAATTTCTTCACATGGTCAAATACTTCTGCACTCATGTTACCCTTATTGTGGTACATGTCTTGCCTGCTTTCTTAGGGTAAAATTTACAGAAAAACCTGTCAATACTGAGAAAACAATTTTAAAGTATGACAATGTCACAAATATACTCTCATTCCCATTTCTTGGACTATTATTATATTGATTGTATGTATTTACTTCACAACAGATGGATATCTGCTCTGGGTGGATGAACTGTCTTCAGTTTACATCCACCATACACAGCTTCGATCCAGCCCAATATCATTGATTTGGCAGGTTAGCTCTTAAGTGTGACTAAGTAGACTCTTCTGATTCAAACTTGTTACACTTTTTTTAACCCCTCTATCAATTAATAATCAATAACCAATATTCACACTCACATAACTACATACAAAACTTTTTCTGAAGCAACTTTGAACATGTTCAAAGTCACCTATATCAATAAATTTTCCCCTTGTTGAACACAGTAATGTATTCAAGAAGGAGCTCCCCACATAGCAACAACCCAAATAAGGGTGAGCATGAGTGCACCCGTGGGTGACCCAGATCCATACCCATGGGTTTACAGGCTATCAAAATTCAAACTCAGATCCACGCAAGTAATATAGTACAGGTGACCCAGATCCGCAGGTCATGTACCCATAAAAATGCAAGTACTTGTTATTTAATCAAGAAAAGTGACACAAGCAGGGCTTGAACCAGCAACCTCTTACATTTAAGACCACTAATGCTTTAGACCTCTGAGTCACATACATCTACAGAATCAAAAATATAAAGCCTGTTATACCAAGTCTTGTAGGAAATTAAAATACATTTTGTATGAAGGGTGTTATAGGTCAATACAGGTATGGCCATAATAGGACCCATTATAAATATTTTATTAGGATGTCTATGGCAGATGTTCATAATTTTTGCATTAATTCCAATTACAACAAGAACAATAAATGATATGATGGCAATGCTACTATGCCCTTTATAGATGTGTAGATAATCATGTTCACTATGGGCTATAACATCTAAAATAGTGTTACCACCATAATACCTATTATGCTGGTTATTTTATGCAAAATCTATAAAGATCTGTGATAGATACCCAATAAAATATCTATAATAAGTGCCTATGGTAACATTTCCAGGTGTATATAGCTCAGTCTACCATCACTGGTCTAAAATGTGAGGTTGCTGGCTCAAATCCAACTAGTGCCACTTTTTCTGATTAACTTTTCTGATGACATTTTATTTATATAACTTTGACTCTGATCCAATTTTTCAGGGCCAAATTAAGTGACCAGTAAGGTGGGTACCTGTGGTGGGTACCTATGTCTACAGATCTGCTACCCAGATCTGTAAAGACCTGTGCCACTCAAAAACTCAGATCTGTGGGTCACTTGACCTGTGGGTTTCCCATGGATAAACCCACAGGTACTTGTGGGTGACCCAGACTTGTGCTCACCCTTAATAGGGGCAAATCCTGCCGTGCCGCTTTTGGTGACAGCAATCATGTCGCAATGCAGACCCAGTAAATTGCCCTATTGTTGAAAATGTATTATGCCTTTGTACCAACACATGAATTAACTGAATATATTAAACATCTACCATGAATAAATCAACTTTAACCACATCTTGTGCAAGAATAAAATAGATATAATGGATGACGATGAAAATGTTCACAAATCAATGCCACATTCTTTGTTTGGTACTGTGGATTTTTTGCATGCACATGACAATTCCAAGTTGGAGACCCTGTGAAGCAAGGTGACAGTGTTTCCAGCAACTTCTTGGATATGCTACAAAATATTGCTCGAGAACTGCACTGCAAAAGTATTAGAGTGTGATGGACAGGTTCTGTCAGTAAAGCTTGTTGTTCAAACCCATTTGAACTTCTCTGAACTGGTAGACATTTTGCCTTAAATTTACCATATTTGAGATCAATATTGACAAATTTAGTGCCAGAGTTGTATGTTTCTGTTTCATCATTGATTAAAACTGTCTAGATGATGTGAAGACATACATTATTCTCACTCATCAACATCCTCGTCACTGTCCTCCTCATCACCTTCGTCACCCTCCTTGTAATCCTCATCACTTTATAGTCCTTCATCATCACTACACTCCAAAATACTACACACTGCATTGTCCAAGTGATCATCTGTCTCCCCAATCAATTCTGAGGCCCAGCATACCAACTGCACTGCCTTAATCTGATCCCACTTCCTTGGCACAATGTCCTTACAATCCTCATTCAATCACTTCACCAGCTTCCCAAACCCACACTGTATCTCCTTCAAAAATGCTGTGCTGTACTCCAGGAACCCAGCTGACAGAATTGCTGGCCTGAACATGAACACCAAATGCTGGGCAAGTTCCATCCCCGTGGAGATCTGGTTTTTCTGCCACGCATATTGGATCTCAAGTGCCCTACTATTGATGTGGAACATCCAGCACTTGGTCCTATCTGGATATATGTTCCCCTTGCTTCGGATGAACTCTTTGTGTTCTTGGCTGGGCAGTTTAAGTGACACAAGCTTGAGTTTGGTCTTGTCCAACCCAACGAGGCTATCCGTCCCATAAGTGTCTAGGTTGTAGAACTGGATTTTCCTCTCACAGAGCATGTCTTGCAGTGCCTCAATGGCACTTTCAAGTTCAGGAGTAGCAAGTCCTGTAGCTGAGCTCATGAAAGAGTCTCTTTTCTCTTTCATCTTTTGGCTGTTCTGCGCTGGAGGTGGACATCACTTGAAGGTGGCAAAAGTTGGGACAAGTCTCGCCTTGGCTCCTAAATAGTGTCACCGAACTGACCTCCTGCCTGGGCTCCATTTTCCAGCATTTTGGTTCCTAATAACTTTAAAAGCTAATTTTCCTCTCCCCAAAGCATGTCATGTATATGTATAGGAGATAGATATTAAACTACTCTATTTTGAATTCTGTTTGTGTTTGAATCCAAACTGGACCTGCCAAACGTTTGAGTGGGTTCAGTCCCTGAGTTCAGGCTAGGATGAAGAACTGAACCTTTGTTTTGAGTTCAAAGAATGTGCTGAAATCGATTCCAGCACCACTGTCAGTGCCTTTGTAATTCTTGAGCTCTGTGAGGCAGGTGAAACAATAATAAAATCACTCCAACACACAGTCAAAGGGCACTATATAGACACAATTTATCTTCCAGACAAGCAAATACTCAAGGCATGGAAATTTCAATTATTCACAAACCTGAAACTGAACTTCACGTTTAGTTCAGCACTTACTCATCCTGAACTTTGGACCAGATCATCAGATGACGGTCAAGATCACTGAGGTTTACTTGGATGTTTCTTCAAAACTCCCGCACAGGTTCACTGGCAAAGATTAGACTCGATCCCAGTCTCCTTATTGGTACTATCCACTGTGTGAAGTGCTACAGTGGGACAAAGGGAGAAAATGGGAGTGCGTTGTGCGTAATAGTACCTAAGGAGACTGGTAGGACTTTTGCGTGATCAAGTACATGGGATTTTCAAAGTCCGATGATTTCCTTTGTAAGTAATTTGGCACGTGCCTCTAAGGTCACTCGCGCAACGCGTTTTGTTTATCGCTTCTCCTCCGACATGTTTTCAACATTTCTTGGCCACCAATTGCACTGCTGAGCTTGAGCTACTTCTTGTACGCACTTTGGCAACCATGACAGGCCTTAAACGGTCTCGTAATGATGAGAACTGGCCAATTTCAAATACCAATTCACCTCTGCCGGAATTCCGTGACAGACTCAAACGCCGGCGTAAGGCTCTCAATATATCTATGGAGGAGATTCAAGTGCTGCGTGATAGGAGAGCTGCCAATGATGCTCGGATAGCGGAGGAGCAAGAGGAGAGGTTGCTGGCAGAGGCTGAAGCTGCAAAGGAAGCACATCGGGCCAAGGGAAATGCACGTCTACAGCACGTATTGGCCAGCGTAATGGATGCAGGGTTCACCCTTTATGAATTTTTAGATGAGTTGATGCACACAAGGGACCGAGGAATTTCCTCGCAGGTCTCGCAAATGCTGATTTTGAGAGGTAGTGACTTGCTCGAGAGCATCCGTCAGCGCCAACTGAAGATGGCCCATGCATGGGCTGCCAAAACAACAGCGGAAATGCTCGCACGTGAGAGTTTGAAACTCGCAGAGCGTTTGCGCCCGCAGCAGAATCGCGAAGTTACCCATGTACTTGAAGAGTTTTCACTCACAAGGATTATGCATGACGCCGAGGAGCTTGCACCCACATTGTGTGAGCTGTTGCGAGCTGTTGGAGTCCCAGAAGCCTCCCCCGCATGTGAACGAAAGAATCGCGACCTGGTACGTCACAAATTCTCTGCAATTTCAACTTAAAACTCATGTAATATAAAGGTGCTCGTAACTGTTATTTGCATGCTCACGCGTTGCCGAAATGAGCACTCGTCCGAGTTCCAAACAACCACATGCATATACCTGCTGGCATGTGGTGCTTCTCGGTCGCAGTTCGATGTTTTGAACCATGCTGGCTTCATGTTGTCATACACTGCTGCCATCGCGAAAATTAAGACACTCAGAGCTGAAAGGCTTCGTTAAATTGTGGGTATTGCTAAAATGCGTGCATTCATGGTCATTTGGGATAACCTTAACATTGCATTTCATGTAGGCGAGCAACGAAAGGTCTCGAAAGACCATTTTGACAATGGAACAACAGCCACCCTTATCCCCCTCTTTGGGGTTGAGTTTGGCAGTCTTCCCCTTGACATGAAACTGAAGCGTGACTTGCGCCTCCCCATACTTGATTTTGGACCCGAGGACCTCCTTCCATCATTAGACCAGGTTCAGCAGGTCGAGGCTGCGCAATTGTGGCATATTGAAGCTTTATTGTATGAATATTTCCCCGGTGATATGCCTGCGATGCCTATATGGTCTGGGACCAACACAAACACCACAACAAGATCTAATAAATGCGAGTTGGCGAGTAACCCTTCCAAGAGTGATAAGATAAGTAGTGTAATGCAGTTGCGATGTCTCAATGTAGATTGCGATACTTCGATGTAACGCGCGATGTCGATGTCGAGGTTTCACGGAGATCTGACAAGTATATGTTGCCCAGATCCG